>SJXQ01000460.1:185653-213608 GCA_006408695.1 Aepyceros melampus | reverse complement strand
AAAAAAAAAAAAAAAAAACTCTCATACTTACTCTTAGAAATACTCTAATATGTTTAGTTCCTATATTCCTTTATTTTTGTACTTCTTTCAAGATTTGACTACCCTGAAGTCAGGTGATGAGATTCAAAATGAATCCAGCACAGAGTTTACACCCACTGTGCCAATAAAATCATTCAAAAGTCCCTTTTGGTAAGCTGCAAACATGGACACAATCTTTTGCTCTTTTCAGTTTCCATTCCACATGCAATATGGCTTAAGCTTTTACTCTCAAGAATTGGAGTCTATTGTCCTTCGCTTGACCTTATGAGTTGCTTTGGCTAATGGAATGAAACAGAAAGATAGTAACATGAAGTTCCCAAATCTAGGTTGTGAGATACCTTCAACAATCCCACCCTTTTTCCTGGGATTTATCTATCTTCCTCGAGTAAACAAGCCTGGGCTAATCCAATGAAGGATCACATTTCATGTAATTCCTAATCAAACTAGGCTTCTGTTTACCCGGAAATACTGCAGCCACATCGATGAGCCAGTAAAGATCAGATGAGCCACCACCTTGAACCCAGTCCTATTGCTGACGCATAGAATTATTAACTGCATAAATGGTGTTGCTTTAAGCCAGTATGTTGTGTAATAGACTGGTCTGCAGTATAAAGCAATTCAATGTCTATTTTATAATCCATAAGCTAGATTTCACAAATTGTAACATGATAGTCAAATCTTTTACAATTCTCTCTAAGCCTCCGTTTCAGTCTCAGTCCTGCTACTTCTTTCCAGACAATCCAGTCTCAATTCTTATACTGTACCAGTTTTCTTAATCAATACTTTCTGTGACTCTGTATTTCCATTTTTTTTTTGTATAAGCTATGCTCTCTTTATGGTCTCAGCTATCTGTTCCCCTTGTGAACTCAGACTTTTTCTCCATAGTTCTAGTATTCAGTTCAGTTCAGTTGCTCAGTCGTGTCCCACTCTTTGCGACCTCATGAATTGCAGCACGCCAGGCCTCCCTGCCCATCATCAATTCCGGGAGTTCACTCAATTTTATGGTCTCAGCTATCTGTTCCCCTTGTGAACTCAGACTTTTTCTCCATAGTTCTAGTATTCAGTTCAGTTCAGTTGCTCAGTCGTGTCCCACTCTTTGCGACCTCATGAATTGCAGCACGCCAGGCCTCCCTGCCCATCATCAATTCCGGGAGTTCACTCAAACTCATGTCCATTGAGTCCGTGATGCCATCCAGCCATCTCATTCTCTGTCGTCCCCTTCTCCTCCTGCCCCCAATCCCTCCCAGCATCAGGGTCTTTTCCAATGAGTCACCTCTTCGTATGAGGTGGCCAAAGTACTGGAGTTTCAGCTTTAGCATCAGTCCTTCCAATGAACACCTAGGACTGATTTCCTTTAGAATGGACTGGTTGGATCTCCTTGTAGTCCAAGGGACTCTCAAGAGTCTTCTCCAGCACCACAGTTCAAAAGTATCAATTCTTTGGTGCTCAGCCTTCTTCACAGTCCCTCACATCCATACATGACTGCTGGAAAAGCCATCCATAAAGATTTTCCAAACTTTCCAAAAGAATGTAAGTAATATCTGACTTTCTGATTCCATATTTTCTATATAACATTAATCATCTACATTTACCACCCAACACTGTGTTGTTTATATCTCCTATGCCTAGCATCATGGTAGACACAGTTGGAGTACATGCATTATTGTTGGCGCTATTGTTTAGTCACCTGAATTGTGTGACTCTTTTTCAACCCCATGGACTGTAGACTGGTAGGCTCCTCTGTCCATAGGATTTCTGAATGGGTTGCCATTTCCTTCTCCAAAGGATCTTTTTGACCTAGGAATAGAACCCGAGTCTTCTACATTGACAGGTGGATTCTTTACCACTGAGCCACTGGGGCATCCCACATTCATTATTACTTACCCAAAGTTTCTCCTTGTGCTACAATCTCACCTCCATAGGAGGGATTCACTTCTCTACTGTAGCTGGTACCAGTGTATTCTGAGGTCTCAATGAGCATCTGGCTTCCGCACGTGTTTGGAAGCTTCCAACCACACCTCCTGGGTTCATTCTGGGCTTCCCTCATTGCTCTGTTGGTAAAGAATCCACTGGCAATGCAGTAGACCCTGGTTCAATTAATTCCTGGATCAGGAAGAGCCACTGGAGAAGCAATAGTATACTCCAGTATACTTGGCCTTCCCTTGTGGCTCAGCTGGTAAAGAATATGCCCACAATGCGAGAGACCATGGGTTTAATCCCTGGATTGGGAAAATCCTCTGGAAAAAGGAACGGCTACCCACTGCAGTATTCTGGCCTGGAGAATTCCATGGACTGTATAGTGGGGTCAGAAAGAGTCAGGACACGACTGAGCGACTTTCACTTTCAAGTGGACTTCTAATCTCAAAATAAAGAAAGCAAAAAGGAGGAGAGCCTCTCAAGCTTACCTGCTAACATGGGAGCAAGTCATTAATATCAGATATTTTTTCTCATTTACATTGTTACATACAATTGAGTGAAGTTCTCTGTGCTACATAGTAGGACCTTTCTGACTATCCATTTTAAATACAGCAGTGTTTGAAAAAAATAGATACATATCATGCATAACCGAATCATTTTGCTGTACACCTGAAGCTAAGAGGATATTGTTAACTATATGCCAATATAAAATAAAATTTAAGAAGAGAATAAATCGTGAGAGGGAAAGGGCAAAAAAGACATCAATATCAGGTATTTGGATCCACAGTATTATAACATTGGCTAACTAAGGTAATAATAGCAGAGGCATTGAATTAAGACCTAGGAGGTTTTGGTTGGAAATAAATTACAGTTGCTTTAAACAACTGTTAAATAGTGTATATGTCATTAGCTCTTTAAACTTAAACACATTTTCATCAGTTTTTAGCAGAGATTTGTTTGATCACATCTAGCTTGATTAAAAATTCTTTGTTAATAAATTGATTATTTTTTCATGGTTTAAATGGACACTAAGTATTCTCAAATGTTAAACTTATATCCCTAGACACACAAAGAAAGAGATTGAATGAGAGAATAAAATACATTTAAAAAGGAGTGGTATTGCATCCCCTGCTACACCAATTTCCAAAATATCTATATTCAAGTTAAAAAAAAAAAAACACCTTAAAGATACCAAAATGCATAAGCTATAAGGTAAAATCCCATGATTGTATTCTTTTAAGCACCAATACCATTTTGGTATATATCTTTCAGGTTCAGTTTTTCTGTGTATATAACAATACTTCTTTTATTTAATGCCATACTGGTAAAAGAGTTGCTAGATATTTATCATTATTGCTTCTCAGCCTTTTGGCTAAGATCAAGTGTAGTATCCATTCTAAGAGTAGTAAGCATATCATTATTATTGAAATAAAGTTCAAGTATGGAGTGATTACTAGATTTCTAACAGAAAATCTACATTGTATGCCTTGTTTTTACTTTAATAAGATCTGTGAGGGAAGATGTCCACATTTTTCCCACCAAAAGTATGTCCAATATACAGAATTATATGATGTGAGGTCATAATTTATGAATTAAAATATGTAAGTCTAAGCAGCTGGCTGGTTTCAGAAATACAAGAGAGATTTTCATTAGCCTTTTCACTTTATGAATTGTGGTTTAACATTCTAACCACACCATAAACATATGAGCTTACGAAACATGTGTTGGCATTTTACATGAAAATGCTACCACCCTACAGAATTTTTGTAAAACTTTCTTGAGAAAAATATTTTTGTTGGAAAAAAAGTTTTTTTTTTAATGAATTGCAGTAATAAGAATGAAAACTGCTAAATATCCTTTTATATACTCACAGTTTAGACAGTTCTAAATGAAATGTCATTTTTATGTAGCTCTAAATTTAGATGACAGTACAAATTGAGTACTTTAAAATATAAGTTTTCTGAACCATCCCAGAAAAATCTGAACCTGAATTATATGGCTTTGCCACAGAGTTCCTAACTTGCACAACCATACTTGTTTTTTGCTATGCAAAACTATAACTTACCTTTTGCTTCTAACTTATTCAAAATTTATTATGATCTGCATGAAGCATGCAGAGAATGCCATCTTCAGCAATTCAGACAATCCACTCATTTCAACAAGAGGGATAAACAAGGATAAATAAATAAATAGGTATAAATGTATAAGTAATATATGCTAATATAATTTAACAGATTTAAGTAAAAATGAGCATTTCATTTATTGAATGAAAGGGAAAAGGCTGTAAGAGTGTCTGCGGAAGGTAAGAAAAATCTAATTTTACTGAGAGACTGGGAATCATTATTTAGTCATTGCTCTAAATGTGTCAATTAATTCTTAGGAGGCAAGAACTAAGAAAAGGTCTGAACTAATTATAGTTTCACATATCTATACATTGAATA
Source organism: Aepyceros melampus (assembly GCA_006408695.1). Lineage (NCBI taxonomy): Eukaryota > Metazoa > Chordata > Mammalia > Artiodactyla > Bovidae > Aepyceros > Aepyceros melampus. The sequence goes on along the minus strand of SJXQ01000460.1, from coordinate 209,211 downwards.
AGAAAAATCTTGACAATAAGTCTAGTGAATAGGAACTTGAAATATGAATATAATGAAAGTAGTTTGAATGTATTCAGTTCAGTTTAGTTCAGTTCAGTTCAGTTGCTCAGTCCTGTCCCACTCTTTGCGACCCCATGAATCGCAGCACGCCAGGCCTCCCTATCATCAACTCCTGCAGTTCACTCAGACTCACGTCCATCGAGTCAGTGATGCCATTCAGCCATCTCATCTCTGTCATCCCCTTCTCCTCCTGCCCCCAATCCCTCCCAGCATCAGGGTCTTTTCCAATGAGTCAACTCTTTGCATGAGTTGGCCAAAGTACTGGAGTTTCTGCTTTAGCATCATTCCTTCCAAAGAAATCCCAGGGCTGCTCTCCTTCCGAATGGACTGGTTGGATCTCCTTGCAGTCCAAGGGACTCTCTATTAAATTATTAGTATAAATCAAAGTGTGAGTGTTGCTTATCTATTTAGTATCAAAAATCTATTAGGCAAAACATATGGTGACACAGAGGAGTTGTGTTTTGCAGAAAGAGTTTTAAGTTGGCTAGAGGCAGAGTTGGGATATGAATTCTGGCCAACTGGCTTCTTAGACTTATCCTTCAAAACTTCCCTTTACTGTCTACTTACTCTTTCTAGGAGGTGACTATATCTCGTATGAGCATCTAGAATATCTTGGTGATCCTAATCCACAAAATATGAAGTCTCTAGAGCTTCCATCCCATTCATTTGGCTCATACATGCACTCTGTTTGCCTCATGTTCAGAGGAAAAAAATAATGCTATACATGAAAGGTGTTGGCAGGAGAGAAGAATAAACATAAAGGGATTCATAGGCAGCCTATAATTTAGAGATTGAATTCTGGGTTTGACATTTATACAGGCAGATGATTTTGTTTACTTGAAGAATGTCCATCCTTGTCATTGAAACCACAAAGAAAGCTTATAATTATGGATTCTTTCAATTTCAGAAGCTGAAGATGGAACTTACAAGTGGAATATGAAAGTGTTTAGCTTCCTGTATGTTTAAAAGAAGGAAATGTAACTGAAAGGAGAAAGGTTAGTATTTTATCTTAAAAATACTCAGTTCAGTTCAGTTCAGTCGCGCAGTCGTGTCCGACTCTTTGTGACCCCATGAATCCCAGTACGCCAGGCCTCCCTGTCCATCACCAACTGCCGGAGTTCACTCAGACTTACATCCATTGAGTCTGTGATGCCATCCAGCCATCTCATCCTCGGTCGTCCCTTTCTCCTCTTTTTTTTTTTTTTTTTTAATGAAATTAACATGTAAATCAATAAACACTGAGTACAACACATTGCCATCCACAAATGTGGGTGGGACTCATCCAATCAGTCGAAAACACTTTGGAGAAAACAACTGAGGTTCCCCCAAGCAAGGAAAGAGGATTTCTTCCTTCGTATTTGAGCTGCAACATCAACTATCGGTGCTTCTGTGGTGGCTCAGATGGTAAGGAATCAACCTGCGATGCAAGAGACCTGGGTTTGACTCCTGGATCAGGAAGATCCCCTGCAGAAGAGAATGGCTGCCCACTCCAGTATTCTTGCCCGAAGAATTCCATGGGCAGAGCGTGGAGGGCTATAGTTCATGGGGTCTCACAGAGTCAGACACGACTGAGCAACTCACGCATCAACTGTCACCTCTTCCTGTGTCTTGAGCCAGCTGGCTGTCCTGAAGATTTTGGACTTGCCAGCCCCGACAATCACCTGAGCCAATTCCTTGAAAAAAAAAAAAAAATCCCTATCTGTCTATCTATCTATCATCTTATTGGTTCTTTAAGCTTTACTGTGTATTTTTTTTTAATTTAAAAATATTTTTTATTAAAACTCACTAATACACTGTCTCCCATAATTTACGTAGCAACTTCTATTGCTATGCTATAGACACTATTTCCTCTGACTTTTCACCATCAAAGTTGCCACAGTGAAAACCATATTTGAGCATCATTATATATTAAGAGATCTTTGTCTCTGAAGTGTGAGCTTCTCATAACTGTGAAGGCAGGAGACAAATGCTGTCTGTGTTTGGAAATCCACTATCACACTTGGAATTGACACAGGCCACTAAATCCATAATTACTCCTTGGTCATTGTTTGGGATAAATCTTGAGATGGGTGGGCCACCTATGAGGGGAAGAGCATTGTAAGGCTCATGGTGCAGTGGCCAAAGTGTTTCCCGGGACGGTTCATCACATGGGGATGTTTTGTGAAGGTTTATTTGTTGTCACTTTAGAAAAAATGAGAGCCAGACACCTGCTCACATAGCATCCTGTCCTTTCCTCAAACAGTCGGTGCGGTTGAGTGTGTGTGTGTGTGTGTGTGTGTGTGTCTTTCCCCTCTCCAGGGACAAGAATATCAAGCTGTTAGCAGTGAGTTAATAAAATCAGAGAGACAATTATTTAGTTGAGATGAAAGAAAGGTCAAGTTTTCCGAGACGTTTCATGTTATAATTTAACCTTGTTTATCGCCTAGGATTTTGAATGCCTTTTAAAAAGTGTGCAGACTGCACAATCTTGGAGGGAGCCATCCCATTTGGGAAAAGAAGCAATCTCATTTAGTCAGGACCAGAGGTCTCCAATGCACCTTTCCACCCATGAGGCTGAGCGTCCCACAGGAAGAGAATTCACAGTTGCTCATGACCTTGCAGGAAGCATCAGGAGGGAAGCCTGGAGTCTACTTAGATGAACCTTCATAAGCCTTTTAAATATATTCCTTTTCACTGAAATAAAACAACACAAGACAGGTACAAAATAAAGGTACTCATGATATTACTCATGATATTGTATGTAGTCTAATTAATAATAATGGTTACACTGTATATATTATCAGCTGCTTTACAGAAAAATTTGAAAATTCTTTTTTCTAATGATATAAAGAGATACTTACAGATTGGATTTTTATCAAGAATACATCCAGTATCAGACATCATTTCTGTTTTGTTTCTTCACCCTGGAGTTTAGTGCCTTTCAGAATTCATCTTCCAGGGTTGATGACTCTCTTTTCTCTGCAGGCACGATTGCTGAAGTTTCTGATTGGGCAAGTTAGAAAAGTGAAACGAATCGCCGGTCTAGGTTCAATGTGGGATGCAGGATGCTTGGGATTGATGCATGGGGATAATCCAGAGAGATGGTGTGGGGCGGGACAGGGGAGGTGGGGGTCAGGATTGGGAGTTCATGTACACTCGTGGCTGATTCATGTCGATGTATGGCAAAACGAATACAGTATTGTAAAGCAAAACAAACTAAAAAATAAAAATTATTAAAAAAAGAGAACATGGTCAAAGCAGAAAACTGATGCAAATTGTGTCACAAATTCCAGTGCAGATGGTTCTCCAGGCTAGGGTCTGACTGTGGCATTATAAGCTTAGAAATACAAACTTGTTGTCACACTGAGAAGGTCCATTGTGTTGGAGGGGAGCTGCTTTTTAAAAGCAAGCTCATGAGACTGACATAAAACCAGAGGACCAGATGGCTACTTCTGCAATGTGAACAATCTAATTGTTATTCAGAACGAAATATTCTGGTTGGCAGTTCCAGCCATTTTCTCACTGCAAGCTGGACCCACGTAGGAAAGCAAAGCAGGGGTTCATTAGTGAGTGAGCTCACTGAGCCTGGGATTCGGACAAGAGGCCAGCAGAGCTGGAAGCTGCCATCGCCGTTAAAGGGCAGGTCCCACCGACGGGGACTTGAGGTTGTAAGTTCCCTGCCAGAGGCCCCCTCTCCCCTGGACGGAGCGGGACACCAGTGTTAACTCCTTTCACTGGAGCTTCATTGGGCTATGCTGGTGCCCTTAAAAAATGTCTGCCCTGTGGGTCACCACTGTCTACCCTCTGGGCAGAAGGCTTGTTTCCCTTATTCATTCATTTTTGGCTTAATATCAGGGTCAATTCTATTTTGAAAGACTTGCCATACCTTCCCCTTCTCCACCATCATTCACCTGATCCGTAGCTTTGCAACATTTTGAACCAACATTATTACTGGAACTTAGTCATTCTTCTGGCACCTCTGAAATCTTCTGAGCAATATCTACTTTCTTTAGATAAATCAATACATTAAACTATATTTTGCCCAATTATCAAAGGTTGAGCCTTCCATCTTTCAAGGCTGAATGTGAGCAATCCCAGATGTCCATGCATAACGGAGGGCCTGTTACACAAAGCAGAACTCAAGCACCCAGTATTCGCTATTTTAACATTGAACTTGACCAATAAAAAATGACTCATACATATGCCAACTGTTTATTGACTGAAGTAGCCTCGTGGCAGTCCACAAATATTGGGGAGAGAGAGTCCATTCATGTGATACGTCTCCAAGCACGCTTGTGGGTCAGCCCCACAGCCATCTTGAAAAAACCAAATTCTGCGGCCACTGCAACTCTTTTCTTGAAGTAGGTTCCTTACTTGGGTCAGATGCGGACTTAACTTCCTCAGAAATTGAAGACAACTCCAAAGACAATCAAATAGGCCCCACATAGCTTTAAAACACATCGAGAAACCTCACGAAGATCAGCCTCTGTGGTCGCCTCTCTCGGGGCTTCCCAGGTGGCGCCAGTGGTGAGAACCCACCCGGCAGTGAAGAAGACATAAGAGACTCGGGCTTGATCCCTGGGTTGGGAAGATCCTTTGGAGGAGGAAGGCAACCCCCTCCAGTACTCTTGCCTGGAGAATCCCATGAGCAGAGGAACCTGGCGGGCTACAGTTCATAGGGTCACACAGATGGACACAACTGAAGTGACTTAACACACTCATGCACTCAACTCTACTAAACTCTCCGCCTTTAAAATACCCTTTGTGCCTAGGAGAGAAGTTGGAATAGATTTTATCAACTTCAACAGCTCAGGGAAGCCCTCTGTCTGAAGAAACAGATTTGGAAGCCCTCAGATATTATAAAATGAACGTTGTGACTTCCTTGTGCGTGCTCAGTCCTATCTGATGCTTTGTGGCCCCGTGGACTGTAGCCCACCAAGCTCATCTGTCCATGGGTTCTCCCAGGCAGAAATACTGGAGCGGGTTGCTATTTCCTACTCCAGGGGATCTTCCTGAGCCAAGGATTGTGTCCACATCTCTTGAGTCTCCTGCGTTGGCAGGTGGGTTTCTTTACCACCAGTGCCACCTGTGAAGCCTGTGACTCCCTCAGCCTTCTTTAAATGTTTTCTGGAATCACAGATAAAATATTAGAGACCATAGCATTCATATGAGACTTTTCAATTTAATTTCTTTGATTTGGGGGGAGATATTAAAATCTAATATTTATTCTTGCTGTTGAAGGAAAAACATGACATCAGACCAGGTGAGAAGACAGGCTGCTTTTATCCTGATGCTATGACTGAGACGGGACGAGAGCAGAGAGCAAGCCTGGTAATGCAGCTCTGCTGCAGCAAAGTGAGCGGGTTCATGAGATCTGGAGGAGGGGGCCAGCACACCCACCTTACCCAGGGCGTTCCCACTCTCCACCTCTACAGCAGACCTGCAATTTCAATTTTCCTTTTCAGCCAACTCAACATAAATAATATTTGTATAATTTTCACAAAACAGCAAGATACAAATTCTATTCAAGTTCTCATAGACTATAAGCCAAGAGACATGGGAACATATCCAGGGACGTAAAACAAGGTGCAAAAATTTCATGGTCTCAATTCAGTTCAGTCACTAAGTCGTGTCCAACTCTGTGACTCCATGGAGTGCAGCAAATCAGGCTTCCCTGTCCTTCACTATCTCCCCGAGTTTCCTCAAACTCATCCATTGAGTCAGTGATGCCATCCAACCATCTCATCCTCTGCCACCCGCTTCTCCTCCTGCCTTCTATCTTTCCCAGCATCAGGGTCCTTTCTAATGAGTTGGCTTTTTGCATCAGGTGGCCAAAGTATTGGAGCTTCAGCTTTAGCATCAGTCCTTGCAATGAATATTCAGGGTTGATTTCCTTTAGGGTTTACTGGTTGGATCTCTCTGCTGTACTTGATCTAAAGGTGTTGAAATCATACAGAGTCTGCTACCACTGTGATATTATAGTAAAAAAGAAAGTGAAAGTGAAGTCATTCAGTCGTGTCTGACTCTTTCCATCTCCATGGACTGTAGACCCTCAGGCTCCTCTGTCCATGGAATTTTCCAGGCAAGAGTACTGGAATGGGTTGCCATTTCCTTCTCCAGGAGATCTTTCCAACCCAGGGATCAAACCTGGGTCTTCCACATTGCAGGCAGATGCTTCACTATCTGAGCCACCAGAGAAGCCTTATTATGGTAGAAATCAATATCAAAAGATATTTGAAAATAACCCACTTATTTTCAAGTGCAATGTGACATTTACTAAGAGAGATCTTTGACATAGCCTTCATTGAAATACTCAATGAAGTAAAAGACTGAAAACACACAGAGGGTGATTGAAGAGAAGAAAGTATTTAAAAGAGAAATTAATATCAAAATGAGGAATTAATATCAGGAGTACAAAAAAAAAGAGTACTTAGAAAACCCCCTGTACTTGGAAATTAAATGTTCACTTTTGAAACATAGGTGTATCTATTAGCAAGAAGTCATAACAAGAAAAATCAGAAAATATTTGCAATAGAATAAAAATAAAAAAGAGACTTTATCAGAATTTATTGCATGCATGGGGCTTCCCTGGTGGCTCAGTGAAAAAGAATCTGCCTGCCAATGCAGGAGACTTGGGTTCCATCCCTTGGTCGGGAAGATCCCCTGGAAAAGGGAATGGCAACCCACTTCTGTACTCCTGCCTGGAGAATTCCATGGACGGAGGAGCCTGGTGGAAGCTGTTCAATGCAACTGAACACAGTGTGGAAACTAGGTTCCATTTTTGTTGTTGTAGTTGTCGTCGTCATTCTCTTAGACCCACAAGAGTGATCAGAAGCTCTGCGTAGCTTGCCGTCTCTCAGTCCTGCAAATCAGCAGGTGTTCCTGGAGGGGGACAACCCACAAAGCTGGGCTCACCTGTCTGGTTCTCATCGTCTTTCCTGTCTCGTCCCACGAACACGTTCATAAGGCCTGGTTCTCAGCACCATTTCACAGCACCAGTGTCTTCTAGCCAAATATCTTTCCCAGCTTTCCAAGTTGCTCTCAGTGAGCCCATCTGGTCTCTTCTTTAAAAGGTGATTTTATTGCAGTTGTCATATTTAACCAACAGCGGATGTCAGGGATTTGCTTCTTAAGAGATGTAATTGAAAACACCCAGGTGAAGATTTTTGCTTTCTAGAGGGAAGATCATTATCATCGCAATCCTTTCCCTTCCCAGTCTCTTCCCTTTCTACTTTGTAACTCAACGCTGGCATCTCAACGTGGGGCTTATTTTGTTGGGTTTACAGCTCTGGCGTCTAGTGTGGTTGTCTTGCTTACACGCCACCCTGTTTTAACTCTGGCTTCGTGTGATCACTAAGCTCCGACGTCGGTGTGTGCGCTGAGGAAGAGAGCGTATTACAAAGCTGCAATGCTTTGTACTCACCACTGATCGTATTGTATGGCTTTTGAACACTATAATCCTAAATTAGTTATGCAGCTCGGCATAAGGCACCAGCATCCTATTTATTTTACAGCCACGTTTCCGTTCTATCTCAGAAGCGAACATATAGATGATACAGGAAGCTGACTCTGGTGGCTCTAACTTAGCCGCTGACAGATGTGTGGTTCAATATGTCTTTGCATGAATTCATAATGAGTAGAGGGGACAATTCCCCAAGCCCTTCCGCACTAATCATCTGTCACAACAACATGGGAGGTTGAAGGCAGCGCATTACCGTAGGCAGGTTGCTGCTAAATTTTCAGACTGACGTGGATGCTGTGCCTTTAGCTGTGAATTCCCTGGAGCGGTCAGAGCACCCGCCCCAGAGTGAGTGGGCTGGTTTCGGGGCATCTTCGTTTTTTGCCATGTTGGGGAACATTAAGAAGTCACCAGAATCCGGAGCCTGGGCACACGCACGGCTGTAGTGTTCTCTCCCTCTCTCTTTGTCCTGGCCTCACCGGCCGTGCTTTTCTCTGACGCTTGGCTCCATCTCGGCACCAGCCCTCTGTGGGTCCTGTTCTTTCCTAGGGTCGCATGGACACACTGTCCATTCAACCCTAAGGAGCCAAGTTCCTGTGAACTCTCTTTCCTATATTTGCCCCTCCTGCCTACGTGCCTGTTTGTCTTTGGAAATTTTTAGCTATTTTGGAAGCTTCTGGGAGGCAGCCAGGGTATGTCTTACATATTCAGTTCCCAGCAGTCATCTCAGTTCCTGGCACAATACAGGCACTTAATACCATTTGAACAGATAAATCAGTAGCTTGCTGGCTGAGTGGGATGGTCTGCAGTTGCTGGCGGCCGAGCTCCCCCCGTGGAATAAGGAGAGGAGAACAGCAACGTCATTCCGCCACGTGGGTTTGAAGCAGCCACGCCCTGCGCGGCCGGAACCCATGGCTCCCGGTTCCAGCCTCTCCTGTGCCTCCTCTTCACCCGCTGCCATCTCTTGCTGCTTGACACGTGCTTCTGTTCATGACCACATGGCTCTTTTTTTTTCAACGTGACTGTCAATATATTCTGTTGTAAACACAGAACGGCACTTACCGCTCATTGGTGGAATTTGATTCTGGCTTTGCCACTTTGGACAGGATCCTTCACTCCTGGAAGGCCCAGTTTATGTATCTGTAAGTGGTGTGATTTGACGACATGACAGACACCGTCTTTTCCAGATCTCAACCTTTGCGTCTCTACCGGGGTCGCTGGGAGACTTGGGAAATATGGCCCACCGTGCTCACATGTGAGGCTGGACAGTGCTTCCCTCATGGGTAATGGGTGGACTGAATGGGTGAAAAGAAGCCTGGATATGACACGATTCACTTACCTGGACCCCACTGAAGGGAAGCTGCCATCTGTACTCAAATAAACCCATCGGTCAGGCAACACATGGCCTTTTGTCTGAAGCAGCGAACTGTGTGTGACTTCCATGGGACACCCACACTACGTGCCACCACAGGAGGGAAAGACTGGTCCTTATTGGAAAACTGCATGCTCTGGGGAACAAAGTGCCTTGCTTAGCCAGGCTGCATTAGCTGTCTAAATGGAAGCCCTCCTTCAGTTCAAATATTCTGTGCACTCTTCTCTACCTGGTGACAGCTGTATCTGAAGACTTGACTGGTCAGAAATGCCCGATCCTTGGTTGCTGAATAAAGGGACTCAAGAGAGGAGAAAGAGCTATTGAATGCTTTGCGTGAAGCTGGCTGTGGTTGTACAGAGTAGGTTTATGCTTCTGAGAAGATGGTGTCGTGACCATATGAAAGGCTGTTTTATAAAGAAGACACACCACTGAGAAAAGGATGTAAAACAGTGCTCTTAAATCATGGGGAAAATGTTTAATAGTTATACAAAGCCTCTAACAATGCAGGGGTTGGCAAAGGATGAGCCCAGCGCCAGTGACAGTTATTTCATTTTGTTTTCTAAGAGGAGGGGAGCTATTATACTAGAATGGAATCATAGGCTCAATTTCCTTTTCGTGGAGTGAGAAGCAACTTTGAACATATCTTTAAGGCATAAATGTGGTGATTACAGCCGTGATGAACCATCTGCCCACTCACATCTCAGAGTGAAAGCAACTGGATAATTTTCAATATCTACAGTGATGTAAATATGGAATTATATAGAGAAAAAGTAAATCCATCTTGTGTAGGAAATTAAGTAAAGTCTACAGTTTAGCTATCATAAGAGGGAAGAACCCTCGTCCAGATAAGGCCTTCTGGTGTCTCAATGTCCTTCCTGAGGAGCTGCCCCTGTGACCTTTGGAGTGAAAGTAGCAATGTGAGAGGAAAAGATAGCCTTGACCCCAGATCTGATCCAAGGAGCCACCAGCAAAGTCACTGAGGGTGGTTCCAGTCCTGGGGCTCCCGGTGCTGAGAGCCTGGGTTGGGGCCATAACAGGACCATGAGCTTGGCACAGGGGGATGATGGCTGGGATTGGTGATGAGCAGGTGGGAAAAAGGACTGAGCTATCACCCAACTCTGGCCTGTGAAGGTCATGTGATCTATTTCCTCTCCCTTGGCCTGGCATATTATTCCTGGTACCTACATGTCCCTCCTCACCTCACTCGTGTCTTTACCCAAGTGCCCCCTTCTAAGGATGCCTGTGTTGATCAGTTCAGCTCAGTCACTCAGTCATGTCGCCATGGTCTCAGTCATGTCTCAGCCTGGCATTTTGCATGATGTACTCTGCATATGAGAAACGCTGGGCTAGAAGAAGCACAGGCTGGAATCAAGATTGCTGGGAGAAATATCAGTCACCTCAGATATGCAGATGACACCACTCTTATGGCAGAAAGTGAGGAGGAGCTAAAAAGCCTCTTGATGAAAGTGAAAGAGGAGGTGAAAAAGCTGGCTTAAAGCTCAACATTCAGAAAACTCAGATCATGGCATCTGGTCTCATCACTTCATGGGAAATAGACGGGGAAACAGTGGAAACAGTGTAGACTGTATTTGGGGGGGCTCCAAAAATCACTGCAGATGGTGACTGCAGCCATGAAATTAAAAGACACTTACTCCTTGGAAGGAAAGTTATGACCAACCTAGATAACATATTCAAAAGCAGAGAACTTACTTTGCCAACAAAGGTCTGTCTAGTCAAGGCTATGGTTTTTCCTGTGGTCATGTATGGATGTGAGAGTTGGACTGTGAAGAAAGCTGAGCACCGAAGAACTGATGCTTTTAAACTGTGGGGTTGGAGAAGACTCTTAAGAGTACTTTGGACTGCATGAGATCCAACCAGTCCATCCTAAAGGAGATCAGTCCTGAGTGTTCATTGGAAGGACTCATGCTAAGGCTGAAACTTCAATACTTTGGCCACCTGACATGAAGAGTTGACTCATTGGAAAAGAGTCAACCCTGATGCTGGGAGGGATTAGGGGCAGGAGGAGAAGGGGACAACAGAAGATGAGATGGCTTGATGGCATCATTGACTCGATGGGCATGACTTTGAGTAAACTCCAGGTGTTGGTGATGGACAGGGAGGCTTGCTGTGCTGTGATTCATGGGGTCGCAAAGAGTCGGACACAACTGAGTGAGTGAACTGAGCTGAATTGAACTCTGCGTGTAAGTTAAATGAGCAGGGTGACAATATACAGCCTTGATGCACTCCTTTCCTGATATGGAACCAGTCTGTTGTTCCATGTCCAGTTCTAACTGTTGGTTCTTGACTTGCATACAGATTTCTCAGGAGGCAAGTAAGGTGATATGATATTCTCATCTGTTTAAGAATAATTCTCGTTAAGAATAACCAGATAACCATGATGGTGTGATCACCCACCTAGAACCAGACAACCTGGAATGCGAAGTCAAGTGGGCCTTAGAAAGCATCACTACAAACAAAGCTCCGGGAGGTGATGGAATTCCAGTTGAGCTATTTCAAATCCTAAAAGATGATGCTGTTTAAGTGCTTCACTCAATATGCCAGCAAATTTGGAAAACTCAGCAATGGCCACGGGACTGGAAAAGTCAGTTTTCATTCCAATCCCAAAGAAAGGCAATGCCAAAGAGTGTTTAAACTACCCCACAATTACATTCATCTCATACACTAGCAAACTAATTCTCAAAATTCTTCAAGCCAGGCTTCAGCAGTATGTGAACTGTGAACTTCCAGAAGTTCAAGCTGGCTTTAGAAAAGGCAGAGGAACCAGAGATCAAATTGCCAACATCAGTTGGATCATTGAAGAAGCAAGAGAGTTCCAGAAAAGCATCTACTTCTGCTTCACTGACAGTGCCAAAGCCTTTGGCTCTGTGGATCACGACACAGTGTGATGGCCAACTGACTGCAGCCTTGAATTCGCGGCCGCCCTCCCCAACTACACCGCGCCTCTCTCCAGTTATTTTCCGCCAAAATGCCAACTGGCTAAACTGCTGCACAATTTGCTTGTTTATTTTATGTATTGTCTGTTTCTTCAACATGGGGCCTTGTCTGTTAAATTTTCAGCAGTATTTCAGTGCCTAGAAAAATGAACCTGGCACATAGCAGATAGTATTTATTGATTTAATAAGTGAGAAAAAAATCTTCCATTATGAGTATTTTAAGTATTCAAATTGAGGCAACAGAGCAACTTTCTAACATGGAGTTAAATTTAATCTAAACACAAGGAACCTAGGTAATAATGGTAAAACCAAAAACATTAAAATTATTCAAGGTTAATATGCTGAATTGTTCAAAGTATGTGTGTGTGTATTTCATTTAGAAAGAGTAGATAATGCTAAACAGTAAGTAGATAAAAGAAAAAAAAACAATTGGAGTCCACTTGATTGACAAGCTATAGACTGTCTTGAATAGCAGCCGCATTTTGTATATAAAGGTAACTGTTAATTTTAAAAAGCTGAGATAAATTATTTTGCAAAATGAATGTTTTCAATAGTTTTATTTTAGAGGAGAAATCTCTGTATATCCCAAATTTTACAGGATTGGTCTATGAGGAAAAAAACAATCAACACTGTAAAAGTCATATATGTAAATCCCCTTATAAACAATTGTTGATAAAGCTTTATGAAGTGTTGGTCACTCAGTCATGGTCAACCCTTTTGCAACCCTGTGGACTGTAGCCCATCAGGCTTCTCTGTGCATGGAATTCTCCAGGCAAGAATACTGGAGTGGGTTGCTATTCCTTCTCCAGGGGATCTTCCCTAGCCAGGGATCGAAGCCAGGTCTCCCGCATTGCATTGCAGGCAGTTTCTGTACCATCTGAGCCACCAGGGAAGCCCTTTCTGCAAACATGACTAAGGACAGTATCAGCTGAAATGTTTGTTACTGTGAGCAAAGCTCCTTGGTTCACTGCAGGCAGTGGGGCAGATTCTGACCTGTAGCGTGCATGTTGGAGGGCTGGCCACCATCTTCTCCTTGGGCACTGTCCTCCAGGCTCAGTTGGAGACTCTCGGCACACGGGACAGACTACGGTATGTGAGCCGCTTGCGGGGGAGGAGGTTCAAATCCTTTCCCTGCAGTGATGACAAGGACAGCTGCCCTTTCCAACCTCCTCCTGCTGCCCCCCCCCAGCCTCTTTGTTCCGCATCTACGTGCGGACCAGGACAGGTGTTGGAGCTCCTCGCCTGCCGTTTTCTGGGCTGAGATTTGCCCTTGACGGACGTGGGGCCAAGAGAGGTCCCATCAGCAGGTCTCTCTGTGTCTTTCAGCTGCTGACAGATCCACCTTCATGACCTTCACCAAAGAGCAGATGGAGATGGGGGAGAGCATAAATAAGGAGCAGAAAACTGGACTTGAAGGTGCCAGACATCACATTTCTGCTTGAACTGCGAACCGCACTCAGCACTGACACCAAGGCATTTGTTAGGAGTTGCCCTTGTGGATGTCCTGGGGCTCCTCACATGCCCAGGTGGCTTCATGGCTTGCCCAGAGCCCCTCCAAGCCAGCCGAGTGTTACACGCTGGCTGGAAAAGATTATTTTCCACCAGGGAACCCTGGTGCCCTGAATAATCTCATTTATGGGCTCCAGCCAAGCAGCGTGTGTACTGTAATAATTACTTCTATTTCCGGCCACTCCGAGGTAGCTACCTGTCTTTAGAAATGAAACATACTGAAAACGTATTTCCAGTCCAATCACTGCTCCCAAACGCCAGCCTCTGGAAGAATCTTCTGGCATCATTTTGGGGAGGAACTGTAAAAGTGAGGACTGCATCTTAATACAACCCAAGCCGCTAGACTCATCCAGGCTAGCTCCCCGGTTCTCCTCCTGATCCTTTAAATCAGCATGGAGATCCTGTCAGGATCCATGGATCCAGGCCAGACTCCCAGCTGGCTCTCACTACTCACTGCAACCTGGCCAAGCCTGCTGCAAGGCTTGCCTGTGACACGCTGCTGCCAGCCCTGCCAGGCTGTTTGCCGTGCCCCCTCATTTCATGGGGGGCCTGGCTCGTCCACTCTGCCTGAATGCTGTATGCTTTCGGAGTCAAAGGGCTGGCGGGGGGCGGGGGATGGGCGGGGGATGTTAATGTACCCTGTCTCCCCTTCTGGAAAATACGTGCTTCACAGTCAGGAAGCCTACCATTTCATCCTCTGTAATATGTAGCTCAGAACCTTGCCCCTAACAGGCCCTCACTAAATACCTGCTGATTAATTAATACGTATTGACTGAGTGAATAAATAAATGAATGACCCTCTTGTGGACAGTAAGCCAAATGGTTAACAATGTTGATACAGTGTGTGTGCTTAGTCGCTCAGTCATGTCCAACTTTCTATGACCCTGTGGACTGACCACAGCCTGCCAGGTTCCTCTGTTCATGGGATTCTCCAGGAAAGAACACAGGAGTGGGCTGCCATTCCCTTCTCATGGGGATCTTCCCGCCCCAGGGATCGAACCCAGATCTCCTGCATTGCAGGCAGATTCTTCACCGTCTGAGCCACCAGGGAAGGCCGTGTAGCGCCAAAGACACACCGAATCTGTCCATGGTTTCGGGAAACGGCCACTTCCCTCGCTCTACAATCCTCCCCCACACACTCTTCCTCTTAAAGTGCTCCTCTGAAGGGTTCACAGCATCTTGGTCTTGACTGAACAAGAAGAGCAGAGAAGAACCAAAGCCCGTGCAATGGAGGAGTACAAGGTGACTCCCCATCAGAGTCCCCAGGTCCCGCAGAGAGTCGGTCATCGTGACCGCACGCGCGTATTGAATTTTCCTCCAGCTTCTGTGATGCTTGTCTAAAGGGCCTCGGTTAGTACTGGAGAGAATCGACTGCGTGTGCTTTCTTCATCGGCATGTATGATAATGTAATGATTTGGCATATAAAATATATGAAATATATTTTCATATAAAATATAAAATACTATGAAGACCTATAACAAGTTTTAATTGGAATAAGTCCTGTGTTCTTGGTCTCTCCGAAAGAGAGGCTGATTGCTTTTTGCTGTCATGGGGAAAGTTGCAGGGACATCATTTTCAAAAGCTGGATGCAGGCAGCAGCTGCCTTCTGGTCCACCTCCAGCTTCACAGACCAGGAGCGGGTTGTGCTCCGGGCCAGACGGGCCCAGCTGGCTCGGGGGGAGCTCTGGGCATCACCTGCAGCCTGGCTCATGGAAGACCAGCCAGGCTTGGGGGCTGATTCTGGCTCCAGGGCAGGTGGGCAGGGGACCAGTGGCCAGGCAGCTTCCTAGGCGCTTTCCTTGATGCCAGGCTCTGAAGCTGCCTGGCACCTGCTTGCCTGTCCGGGTTGGCCTTGCACTGGCACCCACTTCCCTGGAAGCAGGAACAGTGGGGAGCGGACGCTGCTGTATCCACAGCAAGTTAAAGCGTGGCTCAAAAGTCCTGCAGGAACAACAAAGGGCAGTGTGCTGAGCCCCTGTCTGGTATCTGCCGGGACTTCTCTCCTTGTTCTGATCTGGGGAGGCCGTTCCGAGATGCAGAGGGGAGTCCCCTGCACTGTCCCCTCTCCCCCGTGGCACGGTCACTCTTCCCCAAATTCATAAATTCCTCAGTGTCCGTGACAGTCTCGCCCCCATTTCTCACCCTTCACCTAGTTCTTTTCCTTCACCTTGCCCCATCCCCATGCAATCAAGTCCAGACTCCTGCCCTCCAAATAAGTTCTAATTTTATACCCTGTGTGGAGAAAAAAAAAAAAAATTCCAGGTTTCTCCAGTAAAGTTGTCTGAACTGGCTTCCTTTCTAATTATTTACTCATTAAAAAAAAAAATCATCGCATTCTATTATTTAAGTACCAAGGCCTATTGGAGGGAGAAACGGTCATGATGGGTCCTGTCTTCATGGCTTCTACCACCTGAGAAAAATGGGGAAGAGGAGGAGCAGTGGGGAGCTGGGGAGGACGGTGATGCTGGGGTGTCGGGAGGAGGGGGGAGCTCACGTTGGCCCCCCTCCACGGAGCACAGGCACCTGAGCCAGGTGCCCACCCTGTGCAATTCCAGAGCCAGGGAAGGGGTGCGGCCATCCAGGCAGGGTCCCTAGGACAAGGGTGTCTTGGTACTGAGACTGTGGCCAGGGTGGAGGGGGAGCAAGCTTCTGGGTGGGCTTTTCCTTCCATCGCCATGGAAATGAGAGCGTCAGAGGAGGACAGTCCTGAGCCTCGGGGATCTGCCATCGCTGGAACCCCTGCAGGGCCCTCTGGAGATTTCCAGGGAGCCAGTGGGATTCCCCCAGAGCCCTCAGCCCTGTGTGTCCCCGTCCCCTCTGCTTGTACCCGGCGGGCATCCTGCTTTACTGCCATCCTGCACCTGAGCCCAGACGGCACAGCAGCTTGGCTGCTTCCCAGGGAAGATGCGGTATTCACCAAAAGGTGAATTGGGACATAGCAGTCCTCCCAGGAGGGAGCGGTGTGTCCTCCCCTCTCCGCCCTCTCACCCAGTGGCCCCAAAGTGATGACTGAGGCTGTGGCAGAAGACAGGGGAGATGGGGCCCCTGCTCTCCACGATGCACAGATCTCAGCTTCCCTTTGGGCTCACTAATGCTGGAGACAGCCAAGAGAGGATTCGAGAGTTGAGGGCTGTGTCTGAGCCAAGGAACCTTCTTCTTCCTCCTGGGTCCCTCCCTCCTGTCCTTCCTTGCCTCTTTCCTTCCCCAAAGCAGTCTCCCCAGGACGGGGGCGCCCTCTCAGGACCTGGGGGAATTTCTAGAGGACTCCTGTGAAGACCCTTTTCCTGCCCTGTCCTCCCATCCATCTGTCCCTTTATTCATCTGCACCCCCACTCCACCCCATCACTGGATGGAAGTCCTGGTTCAGCTCCTGGGACCCGACGGTAGGCAGGACAGGGCCGGAGCCAGGGGGATGCGGCCAGCTGCTGCAGTGGGCACAGGGCCGGCGGAGCAGCAAGGCTGCCTCTGGAGTGTGCTGGAGGCGCTTCCCCTGAGAAAATGCCTCTTGGGAACGCTTCCCTTGGTCATCCTCTTGGGTGGGGGGTGGTGCGGCGCTCGCTTGCAGGGACCAGCGTTTCAAAAGCAGAGGAAAACCCTTTATTTGGGGGGACTCGGGTTACATGAGTGGCGGTCTGATTTTCAGGTCATTTGATGGACATGGATTTCCTGCTGCTGACACCTCCCTGGAGAGGGTGAAACTGCTTCATCCCTGTCAGGGCCCAGGTTGGGGGCGTGTCCTGGGCCCTTCCACCCATCTTCCAGGTTCACGTTGCCCCCTCAAGTCTGTCAATGTCAACAGTGTTTGCAGAGGCCCCCTCCCTAAGGCTGCTCTCCGAGGAGGCGGCACAAACCAGTTTGCAAGTACGTGCCCAGGGGCACAGGCTGTGGAGGTGCCCGGAACACCAGCCTGCTCTCCGACTTCCCCTTCGAGGCCCGCCGGCCGCCTCGTTCCTCCGGCAGCGGGCAGTCGGGCTGGGGCTCCCGGCGCTGTGGTCCCCGCACCGGCGGGGGCACCCGCCGGCTGTTCAGAGTCAGGCCTGCCTTTTGCTCATCCAGTCAGTGCCGTACCCCAGGCATGGTGGTCTGCAGGCCAAGCAATCCCGCGGACTGCCCCTCTGGGGAACCAGCTTCCACTGACCACTGGATTTTGAAGTGGTTCCCATGGCATCACCAACTCGTTGGGCATGAATCTGAGCCAACTCTGGGGAGATAGCGCAGCACAGAGGAGCCTGGCATGCTGCGGTCCAGGGGGTCGCAAAGCATCGGACAGGCTTGATGGGTGAACAGCAGCAACAGCCGAGAGGTTGCAAGTGAGTCCTCGACCTGGCAGCGAGACTGGGTCCTCTGGGCACATTCCGCTTCTCAGCAGCATGCAGTCCGCTGCTGGTCACCTCGTGAGGGATGCAGAAGGCTCCAGAGACTTGGGTCCAAGCGGAAGCATCCATGGGCCATGGCCCCACCCAGTGCCTCAGCAGTGAGTCTGCAGCTTCTTACCCACTCCCAGCACTGCTGGTGTTTTGTTTGTTTTCCTCTATCCTCATGTCCCTAGGAACTGGGAAACAGTGACAAACTGTACTTAAAAAACCAAGCATTGTCTGTCTCTATTTTCAGCAATAAGAAAGAGATGGCAACCCACTCCAGTATTTTTGCCTGGAGAACTCCACAGACAGAGGAACCTCGTGGGCTACAGTACTTGGGGTTACAAAGAGTTGGACACAACTGAATGACTAACACCAGCATACAACAAACAGTCCAGTCGATCGGAAAGGAGCTTAGCCATGACACTTTGCTGGAAGAACTGATGCTGAAGCTCTAGTAATCTGGCCACCTGATGCGAAGAGCCAACCCGTTGGAAAAGACTCTGATGCTGGGAAAGATTGAAGGCAGAAGGAGAAGAGGGCGGCAGAGGAGGAGATGGTTGGGTGGCATCACCAACTCCACGGACATGAGTTTGAGCAAACTTCAGGAGATGGTGAAGGACAAGGAAGCCTGGTGTGCTGTAGTCCGTGGGGTCAGCAAGAGTTGTACCCAACTTAGTGACTGAACAATAACAACATACAGCAAACATCAAACATGACATCACAAACATGTCTGGGCATCAGTGTCAGTGACACATAAGGGACGCATAGGAAAACGTGGCATCTCAGTAAGTTTCTTAGTTCAGTTCTGATAAACTACACCAGCAGCCAATATCTTGAGAAGTTCCCCATGTTTTAAAATTTTCTTCCTTTTTTCCACTGCAGACAAATCTTCAGTTTCATGACATTAGCTTTTAACTGTGATTCATGAAGTATAAAGAGACCTTTTATTCAAGAAGCCACTTATCCTGCTAAAAATTCTTTCTTTATTAGCTTTCTCATTATGAGCCAGTAACAATCATCCATTTCTTAAAAAGAGCCAGATTCCTTATCTCTCAAGAGAGGGATATGAGAGACATATAAATAGTAGAGCAGCCAGATTGGTAATTTGTCAGTAACTCATGAGTAAGTCTGACTTCTCAATTATCCTGGGGACTGGCCCAAAGCTGGAAGTCTCAGAATTCATCTGTGGCTCAGCATGGATCCTCCTTATGAGATGTTGGCTACAATTCATTTTTCAGTTAGCATTTGAAAGTGGAAATCACTCAGTCATGTCCGACTCTTTGTGACCCCACAGACTACACAGGCCATGGAATTCTCCAGGCCAGAATACTGGAGTGGGGAGCCTTTCCCTTCTCCAGGGAATCTTTCCAACCCAGGGATCAAACCCAGGTCTCCCACATTGCAGGTGGATTCTTTACCATCTGAGCCACAAGGACAGCCCAAGAATACTGGAGTGGGTAGCCTATCCCTTCTCCAGGGGATATTCCCAACCCAGGAATCGAACTGGGGTCTTCTGCACTGCAGGCGGATTCTTTACCAGCCGAGCTCTGAGGGAAGCCTTTGCTCTGAGGTAATTGCTTCTGGAGCATTTCTAAACAATCATGATGGGCAAATTCCCCCAAACTGAATGTATCTGAGACCTTCCTAGCCCATGCCTTCTTTACTGGGGGAACTTCTGGACACCGAACGCATTTCCCTCTGGACACTGAACAAGGGTCGTGTGACCACCTGAGGTGACGTAACAGGAAAGTGATGAGACCTGCTCATGTCTGCACTCAGCCTGGTCCAGCAGGTGTGGTATGACGTGTTTGTGGGATTTCTTTTTCCCTAGCCACCTGCTCTGCTGAGCATACCAGTGCGAACATTCACGTTATCAACCTGCGGGGCAGAGAGAGTAGATGGAGCTGAATATGACATCTGACATAAGTGAATAGAAAAGAACTGCTTTGTGATGGAGGAGAAAATGCCCAACGTTTAGTCTCCTTTCTTACCATATACATAGAAGCGGCACATGTTTGCTAGAAAGCCGTTTTAGGGATTCAGAGAGTCAGTACCTTTCTCTCTTTCTTGAAAGATGGGGTATATTATATTTTATTCTTTTCATTTTCAACTGAGTAAAAGATATGGAAATGAGATCTTTGCCTAGTTTCTTTTTTCTTATCACGCTTCCTACTCATGACAGATCTTAGCCACTTCTCGTGAGACTAGTGGGCCCTTTAAAAGTTTCTTTTGTATCCCCAACTTAAAGAGTGGTATAGTTCATGAAATGTCAGCCAGGAGGTCACCAGCACCTGTGGGCAGGCACCTTCTACGGCGAGTGATAATCAGTCATATGCTCTTTCTTCCACTGGGAGACACTGAACCCCACGTGTGCAGGTGGATGAGTGGCCAGTGCTTCTGTCTCTAAGGACCCTGATCTATTCGGGTTAATAGACATTGGGCGGTGGCGTTCCTGGAAAGTGGCAGGAGATAGAACCCTCCCCCTCAAGGGACTGATCTAAGGATGAAGATACACGAGACTTTCAAATAAAAATATGACAGGTCATTCATTTAGGCTCCGTTGGCACCTGAATAGCAGCTGAATGAATGAATAAGAGCAGGACAACCAAGCACATGAATGTCTGCAGAAAACCCATGTCCATTTAGCCAGATCACAAAGAAATGCTAGCCAAGGATGAGACATTGTTTTTCACTTTTTAAAAACACTGGGATAATTGTGTGTCAGAAAAGACTTGTTAATATATAGATGAATAAATAATAAACTATGAATGAATGCAGAAAAATCATAGGAAACAAATGGGAAATTAAACTGAGCATAATTTAGCTAAAGTTCACTAGTTGAAGGGAGATTAGGGAATCATCAGATGGGAAGCAGGTTTGGAGAAACTTGAATGTGGCATAAAAATTATGGTAATATGCCTTGGAAGGGGACATGGAAACTGACACACAAGTTACTGCAATAATCTAGCAATTCCTAACTGAGATCCAAGGGTTATTAATTTTATATTGTTATATCACTTTTAATAAGGATATTACAAGCGGTAAACAAAGTCAAACATTTTTTTAAAAAAAACTGATAACTGTGAATTTCCATGGAGGAGAAACATAAGGCAGAATGTGAAACAGTTATTTGATCCCGAGACCTCTTTCTTTTCTCAAGGAACCTTGTAGGACCTCCGCTGCATGGGTGACACTTTGGGAAATGCCGGATAAGACCTTGCAAGGGTCTGATCTGGGCTCTGAGGGTTGGAAAGGAGGCAGAAAGGAGTGATTCTGAGCGCTGCTGCAGGGGTGGAGCCAATAGGACAACAGAGTCTCATGAGACAGAGGAGAGAATTTAGACACGGTGGATCTGGCTGGAAGCATGAGCTGGTCAGATGGCATCACCAACTCAATGGACATGAGTTTGAGCAAGCTCTGGGAGACAGTGGAGGACAGAGAGGCTGGCACGCTGCAATCTGTAGGGTCACAAGAGTCAGGCATGACTTAGTGACCAAACAAGAACAGCACTCAGATGCCTAGACACCGCTCTCTGCGCCTCGCGCCCCTGCCTTCTTCCTGAAGCACCTGCAGCTCCATCTATGGCTTTCTCCAGTCAGAGGTGATCATCTGAGACTGCCCGAAAGCGTCCTCAAACCAGCGTGCCTGGGAGCAGCCTCCAGCCGACGGAGGGTGGGAGGGAGGGTACGTCCGTGTTTTCCCTTCCCACGGAGCAGTCTACACAGTCTCCCGGAGCCCCAGGTTTCTGCAGCTGTGACTCGTTCAGGAAGGCACCCTGCCTTGGCCTTCTCACCTTCCTAGTCTCCTTTCCTCGCTTTTTCTGGTGCTTCCTGAAGTCACTTTAACTATTTGCACCCGAACCTTGGTCTATAGGTTGGTTCCAGGAGAACTCAGGTGTTTTAGTGAAAAAGAGAGGAATGCATCCTGTGTCTCTGTGGGCGGGGAGGGCCTGGTGGGTCTCTGCTGCTCCACGCGAGCTTTTCTCTAGTCGTGGAGAGGGGGGCGGCTCTTTGTTTGTGTGAGGGCTTCTCATCGCGATGGCTTCCCTTCTGTGGAGCTTGGGCCCTAGAGCGCATGAATTTCAGATGCTGAGGCTCACGGGCTTAGCTGCACTGTGGCCTTTGCAAGCTTCCTGGACCAGGGACTGAACCGCATCCTTAACCATTGGGCCACCAGGGAAGTCCAAGACACTCATCATTCTCATCACACTTCCTTGTCCTACTTCATCCTTTTCTGTGTAAGAGCTCCAACCCACCTTTGTATCTGCTTACCTGTTTATCCATCCGTCACCTATCAATCAATCAGTCATCTATCCATTTGGTGTGTTACCTTTATTTCTATCTGTCTATCCATCCACCCATCAGGATAGAGGATACAAGCAAATATACAAATAGACCGGGTGTGGGTCATCACTGGGTGACACGCATAAGGGAGAACTGACTGTGTGTGTGTGTGTGAGTGCATATGCCTTTGCACGTTGTTCAAGTCCTCTAAAACAAATATATGCTTGCTTTTATATTTAGGGGAAAATTATGAAAGTGAAAGTCACTCAGTCTTGCTCTACTCTTTGCAACCCCATGGGCTAATCAGTCCATGGAATTTTCCAGGCCAGAATACTGGAGTGGGTAGCCTTTCCCTTCTCCAGGGGATCTTCCCAACCCAGGGATCGAATGCAGGTCTCCCACATTGCAGGCAGATCTTTACCAGCTGAGCCACCAGGGGAGCCCAAAAGTACTGGAGTGGGTAGCCTATCCCTTCTCCAGGGGATCTTCCTGACCCAGGAATTGAACTGGGGTCTCCTGCACTGCAGGTGGATTCTTTACCAACTGAGCTATCAGGGAAGCCCATAAATATCTTTTAAATGCTGACATAAAGGACTAAAGATTTCATATTCAACTTCTGCACCATTGCTTGGAAGGAAGGACAACTTAACATGAATCTGTGTACCCAGCACCACCCCCCAAAATTGTGATTTCCCTTAAAAGAAAAGGGAGGAAGACAGAGAAAAGAATCGCAAAGCTCTACGGACTAGCTGGTGCAGTCCTAGTTATGAACGAGGAGGTGAGGCTGTGTCATTAGCTTCTGTGGGGGCTGGTTCTCCTCTCCTGCGGGTTGAAGTCGTTTACTACAGGAACACAGGCATTCATCACTCTGCCTTCCACTGGGGATTGTGACTCATCCTCGCCCACACAGATTCACTTAATGGCTCTGGTTTGTGTCTGAGTCTGTGACATTTAGTCCTTGGTACTGTAGACCATTTCCATTAAACGTGTACAGTCATGGTGATGCCCTTAAATCTAACAACTCAAAGATTGAGTGTGATAAAATCTTTGTCTGTCAGGAAGATCAGCTCAGTTAATAGGGATGTAGAAAGTCTGGACGTGACAAACAGCATCAGCTTCCTACCTGAAGGGTCTGCGGGTGGGATGGAGAGATGGCCTGAGGGAGTGAAAGAACTTTCATAGTTCTCTAGGTTCCGTATGGGGTGACAAGCTGTGGGGCCCCCGAGAGGATGTAG
The DNA here is from genome assembly GCA_006408695.1 of Aepyceros melampus. Classification (NCBI taxonomy): domain Eukaryota; kingdom Metazoa; phylum Chordata; class Mammalia; order Artiodactyla; family Bovidae; genus Aepyceros; species Aepyceros melampus. The sequence goes on along the minus strand of SJXQ01000460.1, from coordinate 185,999 downwards.
CCCTTGAGGGGTTTCCAGTTTCCATGGTGTATGTGGGAGTATGTGTGCTGTGTGTGTTGGGGGGGACGAGTGTGTGTGTGTGTTAGGGGGATGTGTGTGTGTGGCAGAGGGTGAGTGTGAGTGTGCATGTGAGGTGTGTGGGGGCATGTATGTGTTGGTGTGTGTGGTTTGTGGGTGTGTGTGTGGGTGTGTGGGTGGTGTGTGGGCATGTGTGTGTATGTGAGTGTGGGTCTTTGTGTGGTGTGTACGTGTGTGTGTGGCTGTGTGTGGCAGAGTGTGTGTGGATGTGTGTGGGGTGTGTGGGTGTGTGTGTGTGGGGGTGGGTGTTTGTGGCTTATGGGCATCT
>SJXQ01000460.1:152661-184788 GCA_006408695.1 Aepyceros melampus | reverse complement strand
GTCTGCGGTCCCGCAGGCCGGGGCACGGCGTCTGGAAGCAGGCACAGCAGGAGCGGCTGGAGCGTCGAGGGAACGGGCGGCCAGGCTGGGGATGGGCTTGGCCACTTTTCCCACCCTCTTGCTAAGCTGTAACTCTTGTGACGTTCAGAACTATGAACAGCAATCTTCTCTTTAAAGAGGCTTCAGCCGCTGCTCCCCGTGAAGACACCTGTACGACGAGCATCCAGGCTTCATACGGACCGTCAGACCGTCCCCAGAAGCAGCGGTGAGACTCCAGCCGCCCCTCCCGCAGGGCACCCCCTCCCACCCTGTGTCTGCCTTCACCCGCTCCTCATCCTTGGCCTTCTCCTTGCCTCTTTGGAGAGGAGGACCGGGGACACCTCGCAGCCAGAGGCGGGCAGCCTGCAGCCACAGTCTCAAGCGGACCCACGGGCAGCACGCAGGGTCGGACAAGCCCCACTGGGCGCAGAGAGCCCTGGGCTGGCCGTGGTCCATCTGCCCCTCTGGGCCCATCCCTTGCAGCCTCTGTCCCCTGCCCTGGGCTCCTGGGGGACAAAAGCATGTGGTCACTAACTCCTGGTCCCTCGGGCTTCCCGTCAAGGACAGTCATTGGAGACTCAGCCAGAGAGTGAGGTCTGTGCTGCAGACCCAGGGGTCGTGGCCCGGCTCCATCTCTCTAGAACCTCCTCTGGCTCTAGCTCTCTCAGGCAATGCACCTGCCTCCTCTGCCTCCCAGCTGCTAGTACAAGGGGCCCGGAGGCACGTGGGTTACCTGAGCTGACTTCATGTCCACAAGCAGCCCTATCATTAAACTTGGTGGTCCAGCGCCTGTGAGCTGGGCTCTTGCAGAGACTGGCTGTCAGCGCCTTTGGTGTTGGAGCGGGTGCAGCCGGCATCCTAAGGATTAGGGGCAGGGAGGGAGGAATGCTGTCGTTCAGTCCCTAAGCTGTGTCTGACTCTTTGCGAGCCCGTGGGCGGCAGCACACCAGGCTGCCCCGTCCTTCGGTATCTCCCAGAGTTGGTCAAACTCATGTCCATTGACTGGGTGATACCATCCAACCATCTCATCCTCTGTCGTCCCCTTCTCCTCTTGCCTTCAATCTTTCCCAGCATCAGGGTCCTTTCCAATGTCGGCTCTTCGCATCAGGTAGTTAAAATACCGGCAGGAGCTTTAGCTTCAGCATCAGTTCTTGAATGGATATCCAGGGTTGATTTCCTTTAGGATGGACTGCTTTGATCTGCTTGCTGTCCAAGGAAGGATGAGAGACCGTTAGTTCAGTTTCCTTCCTGGATTCCTCCTGTTTAAGCAGAAGGGTCGTCTCTTTCCTTGAACTGACAACATCAGTAGCCATAGGCTTCCCAATGTCTTCTGTTTCAGAAGCCTCTCAGAGCAGTGGACTCCTGGCTACCAGCAGAGGTGGGGTGGATGGGTGGTTGGGTGACTGAAACTCAGCATGCTGGGACACAGCTCCGCACACACAGCTCTGCGTCAGCGCTCAGAGCTGCTGCCCTTGGGAATGTGTTTTCTTAGCTCTTCCTGCTTATTTCCCTTGTCTCGGAACAGAGACAAGGACAGGGTCCCTGGTGGTTTGCCCCTTGCCTCGTGGAGTCTGGGCAGTGAGCTGACCACATGTCCCTCTGTGGGCTCACCTAGAGGAGAAACAAGCCCGCACACCAGACCTGGGCCACTGGGGCTGCCGAGCGCCCCGATCTGGGGAACCCCAGGCCTGAGCGTGGCAATCCCACTCTCTCCGGAGCTCTATTACTGTCCTCTCTGTTCCCTCTAACTCCCTGGCCACCCCAGCTCTGAGCATCATTCTTGAACACAGACCACCCCCACCCACACACACACGCCCCCACACACGCACCTCTGTTTCATCGCCCACAAGGATCACCAGCTCACTCTTGGCAATCCTGTTTCCAAAAGGTTCTTCCAGCAAATTCACTTTTCTTGGTCCCCACCAGCGGTGCCCTGTTTTAATAAGCGGCTCTCTCCTGGAACACCACAGCGCGTTTCTCCCAGACTGGTCTCCTTGGCTCCTGCTTGGCCTTCACTGTCGTTCTCCACGTTGCCGTGAGTATGTCCTTTCTACCCACACCTGGCCGCAGCCCCCTGCGGCTAAGGAACCTTCAATGGCAAGCCTTCAGCTAACTCACGGCGGGCAGCATGCCCCTCACCATCTGACCTGCTCACCTGTCCAGCCCTGTCCCTTGCCAGTCCTGTCTTCCATCTTATAACCCCACTGGTTGCCATCCTGGGGCCCCCGGGACATGAACAAAATAATCTTGTACCAATTTCTTCTTCAGTTTTGCCTTTTCCTCTAAACTTCTTAACTGTATCTTCCTCCAAACAGGATAGATGATGTTTTTAGAACGTTAACTTGTGCTGGCTTCCTATTAAAAATCTAATGCCAACACCCAAACTGTGACATAATCAGCTCAGGCCTGACAATGTGAAATCCCATTGAATCACCTGTAATTGTGAGGACAGCCTGCTCACAAAGCAGGCATGAGTCCTGGAGAAGAAGGGTAGGGCCAGGGAGGAAGAGAGGGAAGAGATTTCTATCTGTAACCCCTCCCCACTCTCACCCTCAACACACACTCTCTGGCTGGATCTCTCTCTGTCTCTCTGTCTCTTCCTCTGTCTCAGACACAAAAGCTTTGATAATCAAATAATCAAGCAATCATCCTGGTGTAAATATTGTATTTGTGTATGTGCATGAGAAAGAGAGAGAGAGAGAGAGAGATCTCACTTGAAACCCTAAATGTTTCCTTGGCTCAAAAAGACTCTCCCTGGCATTTCACTGCCTGGGAAATGCTTTCTTATCCTTCCAGACCAGGCAATCTGCTACCATAGCATTCTTACATATGTCTGCAGCAAAACTCATTGATTTGTTGATTAGTTCGTGCAATTCACTTCTCTCTTTCACAGCTATTTATTGCTGTTCTCCCCTGCAACACCACCCAGCTCTCTTAAAAAGCCCGGTAATGCTCTGTTGCCCTTGAGAGGAGGATGGATCATCTTGATGCGGGTGACAAAGGCTTGCATGGACTGGTCCTTTCGTGATCTCCAGCCTCCGCCTGGAAGCGGCACACATCAGCTGATAACAGCGCCTAGACGTCAGATCAGTGCTCCAGGAGAGCCTAGCACGGAGGAGATTCCAGTGCCTGGGAAAAGGCTCACTAAAAATCATGGACAGAAATGAAGCCCACGCGGTATACATTTTTGCATACATATTGTATCGTTTGTCTGTATTTTTAACTGTTTACGAAAGTCTCCATAGATTGTCCCCTCACATCGCAGTTCAGTATAATCTCAAAGATATGAAAAAGAAAAATTCTGACATTGAAATATAAATATGTTTATAAATGAGAAAGTTTTTCAATGATTTTAAAAATACGTTTCCATTTAAATTAAGGATGGGGAAGGATTTGTCAGCATAATAGCAAAAGAAGAAGTTGCAAGAATGTTTTATTGATTTGATTAGAACCATTTTTCCCCATATTGGCAACATCATAGACAAAATGAAAGGATCAAGAAAACGCAGGTAAATACTTGCAGTGAGTTTGATGAAGAATTTATGCCTTAAATACATAAGAAACTCATACACATCTATTAGCAATTCACTGACATCTCTGTGCAACGGAGTCCAGCATTTTCAGTGCTCTAAATAATATAAATTCCTTACTACTCATTTGCTGTTAATGTCATTATTACTAAAACATAGGGAGAAAATACAAGGTCTAAAGGTACTAAAAATAAGGATGAAACACATAAAGCAATGTCCATGCTCATTTGTGGTCCCTGAAATTTACATTCTTGACAGATACAATTGCTATTATTTTATTAAAAAGTGTACTGTCTGTACACTAGCCAAGGCTGTTCAGTGTGTGGTAATAATTAACCTGTTTATCAAATGTTTTCTTGATTTTATCTTTGGGGCACTGTTTTTTGCTCTGGAAGGGGGCTGTGACCAGGTAATTTACTGAGGGTTAGGGTTAGGGTTAGAGTCAGGCACTTAGGCAGAAGTGGGTGTGTCCCTTGTGGGCAGAGCTTCCAGAGCCCTCCTGCTGCTGCTGCTGAGGCGTTCAGTCGTGTCCGACTCTGTGCGACCCCATAGACGGCAGCCCACCAGGCTCCCCTGTCCCTGGGATTCTCCAGGCAAGAACACTGGAGTGGGTTGCCATTTCCTTCTCCAATGCATGAAAGTGAAAAGTGAAAGTGAAGTCGCTCAGTCATGTCTGACTCTTTGCGACCCCATGGACTGCAGCCTACCAGGCTCCTCCGTCCATGGGATTTTCCAGGCAAGAGTACTGGAGTGGGGTGCCATTGCCTTCTCCCAGAGCCCTCCTACTATATGGCAATATCTCTTCCCAGCAAAGTCAGAAGCACATTTTCTATGCAGCCTCTTTCATCCTGGGTCTGATGATGGAGAAAGAAGGCCAGCCTGCAGTGAATGCAGGACATGGACAAAGAAGAACCTCTTTTAAGTATTAAGCTCCTGAAACAGCAGCATTTATTAAAGTGGCCTGTTCATGTGGATACCACTCATAGGGAGAATATAATTCTCCCTTTCTTGGAAGCATCTTTCTTGGAAACAACTGGGCAATATATAAGGATGCTTTGAGGCATCTGAGATTTGGGCTGACTGCTGTTCATGTCCTCACTCACTAGGTAAAGATTTTGTGAATTTGCTATGTGTTAGAAAACCTAACAGTCTCAGGGAAAACAAAAACAGGTGCCAACGCAAGATCTCATAACAATTTCCTCTCAAAAATTCTTTCCTAAGAAATATTAGAAATATAATTAATAAACAAGCAAAAAGCATGCAAAATGCATATTTTTATCTGTTATGTTGATCAGTTGGATACAAGGCAAATATCCAAGAATAGGAGAATGGAAAATGAAATTTATTCTATCTAAACAATGAAAGGGGCTTCCCTTGTAGCTCAGTGGTAAAGAATCTGCCTGCAATGCAGGACACACAGGAGATGCCGGTTTGATGCTGGGGTTGGGAAGATCCCCTGGAGAAGGAATACTCACTCCAGTATCTTGCCTGGAGAATTCCATGGACAGAAGGGCCTGGCAGGCTACAGTCCTGTGGGGTCAAAGAGTCAGACACGACTGAGCATGCACATGAATAGAATGAAACATTCTGCTTCTTTATAATGTAAAAATAATATTCATAGACATAGCAAATACTAATTGTATAATAATTAGTGAAGAAAGCAAAATGGTGTTCAAAGTATAGAATAGTCTAAATGTTATAAAATGGAGGCATGTATTATACAATAAGGTAGTGTTATATCCAAATTATTAAAATTTATTATTTTGGGGTAAAAGGAAAATGCAATTTTTGTATCTTTTGTAATGAAAATTAAAAATGGACTCGCTCTACTTTTGAATAAAATTTAAAAAATAATTTAAAAAAAATTCCCAACATTCACAGCTCTCTGGAGGATGAATTAAATAACATTTTCAGAGTGCTTACAATTTATGCATAACAACCACAGCATTATTAAAACAAAACACAGACCTAACTCCAAAAGAAACAGAAGGATAAAAAATAAATTATAATCTGATCCAAAATGATAAAACTGTTTGGAAATAGTATTTCCAGTGGCTTAGAAATAGATTGGCTTCAATCCAATAGGACTATAATATGCAATTAAAGTATAAATTTGCATAATAATAGCCAATTCTCATCCAGTCCAGTTTTAAAACTGAGTTAAAAACAAAAAACATGATATGAATGAACATAGAAAGATAAATTTCAATGTAACTCACCACATTAACAGACTAAAGGAGAAATAAATTATTCTTTCATCTCAGTAGACACAGGAAAATAATTCTACAAAAGTCAATAGCCATTCACCATCAGACAAACAAAATTTAATACACCAGGATGGAGGGGCTTTTCCTTGACATGGTAGAGAATCTTCTATAAACTTAAAATAAATATGATACATCATGGTGGAATATTAGAAGTTTTCCATTTAAAAATCAGAAATAGCACCAGGTTGCCAATCTCACACCAGTATTCAAGATGGCACTCACTGTTTTAGTGGAAACAGTATGAAAAAAAAATTTAAACAGATGGAAAAGAAGGAGGTGGTTTTGCCACTATGTGAGATTATATGATTGTTTACTCAGGAAAACCAGGAAAATCAATGAATAGGCTATTAGAACCAATGCAATTTTCATAAGATTGATGGACACCAATTAATATGTACTTTACACTGGAAGTGAAATTTTTTAAAATGCAATATTAAAAATATATATTTCATTACAGGAAAAACACAACCATCAAACTGCACACTGAGATTAAAATAAACCCAGCCCCCCAAAAAAATGCACAGTCCATTCATTATGGGGGAAAAAAGCCATCCATACCTTTTTTGACTAACTGCAGAAGACTGTCCTATTCACAGGTGAGAAGACCCAGGGTGGTAAACACGTCACTTCTCCCCAGATTTTCCTGCAAATTTAAAACAAATTCAATCAAAAACCACGCAGTAGTATTTTTGTGATATTTTCAAATTAATTCAGAAATTTATATGGACGATTAAAAGTGTGCAAGTAGATAGGATGATTCTGAATTAAGTTTTAATTCAATCCACAGTTGGTCTAGATGTGTAGACGTCCCAAGGACTGTAATAAACTGTGTGAAGCTGGCAGGAGAAGAAACGAAATAGAGAGACTGCAGTGGGGCCGTGCACGTGTAGAACAGGGTAGGTAAGGGAATTTGTACCATGAGCCAGTGGGGGAAAGCTTATTTCAATGAGTGGAATCAAGACCATTAACTATCCGTATGGAAAAATACAGTAAAATAAAATTAGATTCTTCATTTACACAGTACACAAAATAATTCCAATTGAATTTGGACACTAGAAGTGAAGAAGAGCTCTAAGACAATGCTTCTCTGTCCTGGATGTTATAAAGTTATTCTTTTCCAGTTTGTTCTGGTTATTTAAACCTCAACAATTAAAAATATATTTCAGTTAGATTATTTCAAAATATAAAACTCTGAAATCACAAAAGACACTGTAAACTTTTCAAATACAAGTAACAGCCTTAAAAAAAGGATAATTTCAATGCATGTAACAGGCAAGAAATAAACATGCCTAATAAATGAAGGACTTTTAGAAATTGAAAGAAAAGTAAAGAAGGAGGAAATGTGAGTATCTGTGAATATCTGTAGTAGCTTTGAAAAGATGCTCAGAGAAATACACATTAAAACAGCAAGGAAATTCTGCTCTTAAAAAACGAATAAAATATGCTAGAGTATGTGTTCGTCTAAAAGCCAGAGTGGGAAATGGCCGTTACTACTCAGCACATAGAGGTCTAACTAGTCTGACTACTGTGGAGATAGTACATCAGCCTCTTGAAAAAGCCAAAAAAAAAAAAAAATCTATATATCCTTTGAGCAAGCAATTCCACTTCTGGATACATAACTATATAAACCAGATGAATGTTTCTATATGAACGCCAAGTGGTATGTGGTTCCCAGGTAGCTCAGCTGGTAAAGAATCTGCCTGAAATGCAGGAGACTCTGGTTCAATTCCTGGGTCGGGAAGATCCCCTGCAGAAGGAGTAGGCTACCCACTCCAATATTCTTGGGCTTCCCTGGTGGCTCAGATGCTTAAGAATCCGCCTGCAATGTGGGAGATATGGGTTTGATCCGTGGGTTGGGAAGATCCCCTGGAGGAAGGCATGGAAGCCCACTCCAGTATCCTTGCCTGGAGAATCCCCATGGACGGAGAAGGCTGGTGGGCTACAGTCCATGGGGTCGCAAAGAGTGGGACACGACTGAGCGACTAAGCACAGCACAGTCAGGTGGTATGCGTAAGAATGCTCACTGCTGCATGGCTGCAATACTCAAAGTCTGTCGACAAAGCAGAGGTCCATCAGCGGGAGCTGGGATACGCAACACGGCGCCAGGTGTAACGCAGGAGCTCAACTACAGCATTCATGTTTCCACATCAGGGGCAGACATACCTCAAGAAAACATGGAGAACGGAAAAGAAAAACGCATACCGGCAAGTACAGCATTATAGTCTCCCAAATTAACAGATTCAAAGTGAAAGTGAAAGTCTCTCAGTCACGTTTGACTCTTTGCAACCGTGTGGATTATCCAGGCCAAATTCAAAATAATGTGTAATTTAAGGGGTATGAAAATCACACAAGAAATATACAAATGCAGCAAGTATAAAAAATGATAGTGTACTTTTTTTTCCTTCTGATAGTTGATTCTTAACGTGGAAGTTGGGGTACAGAGGACTCCTGCTGGTGGGGGTCACGGGGAGATGATTGTAGCTATAGCTTTAATAGATCATGTCTTTAAACAAACTGTAATCAAACAGTATACAACCATTAGCTGTTAATTATAAATGTGGGACTATGGATTTAGTTTTCCTTCTCTTAGTAGTTATCTCTATTTACATTTTTTAAAATAAAATTAATTTCAAGAAGGATCTCTAATAAAACAATGCCAGGTTGGTGTGGCTTGGCTAAGCCAGGCCTTCAGTCACGTGTCTCTGTGCATTAAGTTTTCCTGCTTTGATCTTCCAGCCATCTTTAATAAAACTTCAAAGTCACACTGGAGCCATTGAGACTGTTCAGCAGGCCTGTGAGGAAGGGAAACTCAATTGGAGTCCCGGGGCTTTAAAATGTGTTTAGCTTTGATAATATCTCGTGTTCGTATGAATCCTTTCATCCCCAGAATATTAAGCTCTTCAGACACATTAGCTCAAGGGTCCCTATGTCCCTTTTGAGGCCAGGATGTTAGCTGGTGTTATTTGGAAGAATCCAAACTGATAAATCCGGATGCTACATGTCCCAAAACGGCAGGATCAAAGTGCCAGTTTCACCATATATGAATATGTAGCCATGTAATTTGGGTTAGTTCTCCTCTCCCCGTTCATCGCCCCATGCCCATCTTTTCAATTATGCATGCTTAATGTCTCAATTCATAGCTTCACGCTCATCCTTCTATGGTTCTTTCCCTTATTTTTAAGGTTTTGTTTTCTTTTTTAAGCAATCATATCTAGAATATTTTCTAAGTTTCAGAAACTATCATAACAGTTTCATCAGCAGAGCAACATGCTATGATGACTTCTCCATCTCTGATGGTTTTTCATTTTGTCCACTGGACCATTAAATTTCCCCAGAATAAAAACATCCTTTCTTTTGTAATGAGGTGCAGCAGAATCCGCTGTAACTTTAGGAAGGTTGCCACAGAGAGGTGTAAGATCTCTTGCCCAAACAACTATTTTGTGAATCTGGGAACCGAGAGTGAATGAAGCCATGATTTGCAGTGAAGATTAACTGTACACGAGACTGGACTCCACGGCAACCAATATGCCATCTTTCTTCCCACTTTTCAGACTGTAGAGCTGGAAACAAACCCCCAGGGCGTGTCTGAGCAAGTGTGATCTTGGAGTAGCCCATCCCTTCATTACCTTAGAGCCTAAACAAGACTCACATCATTGTTTTTCAACTTCTATTTCAAACTGGAAAGGGTTCACTAATTCATGTTAGTAACGAGGAAAGGCTGGAGAGGAAACAGGACATGGTGAAAATGTTTTGAAGATGTCCAGGATGACAAATAGTCTGTGCACACCTGTGAATCTCCCCATTTGGAGCTGCTTCCTTTCAGTTAAAGAAAGAGAGAGCCGTTCCTTGGCCACGTGCCCTTGTCCTGTCATTGGTTAAAGGCCGTGTGTCATTTCAGAGAATCAGCATCTCACGGGGCTTGGATGGAGGCCGAAGAGAGAACCAACACTGGAACGTGGCTTCATCCACCTCTTACTGGCCTCTCCCGTGCCTCCCGGTAGGTTACACACAGAGTGAGTCCTTTATAAATATTTGGGGAAAGAGTGTTTGGAAAGCCCAAATAATCCGATGACTATGTTCCCTGCAACTTCCCAGTAATGTCACGCAGAAGACGTGTGGTGTGTGTCTGTGTGTGCGCGCGCACGCAGTGATTTGCATTTGCGTGCCAATTCCTCACCCTAACCACTGTGTTTTTTAATGGCCTCTCAATCTGGCCGCAGATATACAGATATATCCAGCCTGGGCAAAACTCGAAGCAAAACCTAAGCAAACCATCTGGACCAAGAGAGTCATTTTGCCTAGGAATTTGAGCAGCCAGCCAGCTGTCCTGGAGATCAGCAAGCAGCGTTCTGATGCACAGCGTCACTGGAACAGCCCAGGAGACCGGGTGAGTTGAGCTCTGGGTTATCCTGTTCCACTCACCAGGCCATAAACCACACCAGAGCAGAGCTGAACGAGGCCCACAGATAGCTCAGCCACGCTTGTGCCGACATCATGCACGTGAATAGATGGTCCCCGGGTGCTGAACCTTTATAACAGCCCTGATTCACGCTCTCATCCTACTTCTCACCCCTCTCACCCCTGCCACATATGTGCTGTGAAACTGAGCGTGTGGCTTCTGCTAAATGGCTTATTCAGGAACAGCCTTGAAGAAACATGTGGAGACGGCACTGGCTTCCTCCTGTTTGTGATTTACTGAGTGTGCAGCACCCTGGGAATCCACCCCGGAGCCGGGAATTGTGCTGATATTCTCCAGACAGCACGAGTCCCCCTGGCTGGAGGGCCAGGCCCTGTGTGTCCAAAGGTAGGCTCAGTGTGATGTAAGCACAGTATGTCTACAAGCCCACATGCTCCCTTTGCAGGGGAACTTTACCCAGTAGATGTGCCTTCCATTCATTGTTGCGACATAAAGGATGTGAACTTGAAGACATTCGCAGTTTCAAGACGATGCTGATATTTTTAGATTCCACATATAAGCAATATCGTTTGCCTTTCTTTGACTTATTTCACATAGTTTGATCATCTCCAGGTCCATCCGTGTTGCTGCTGAACTTATTTACAAAACAGAAACAGGCTCACAGACTTAGAGAATGAACGTATGGTTGCCAGAGGTCAAGGGTGGGGAAGGATAGATTGCGATTTTGGGATGGACAAATACACACTGCTACATTTAAAGTAGATTACCAAGAACCTGCTGTATAGCACAGGGAACTCTGCTCAATACTGTGTAACAACCTAAATGGGAAAGGAACTTGAAAAAGAGAAGACACACATACATGTATAACTGAGTCACCCTGCTACCCAAAACTGGCAAACACTGCTGCTGTTCAATCATTCAGTCGGGTCCAACACTTTGCAACTCCATGGACTTCAGCACGCCACACTTCCCGTCCTTCACTGTCTCCCGAGTTTGCTCAGATTCATGTCCCTTGAGTCGATGATGCCATTCACCCATCTCATCCTCTGTCGTCCCCTTCTCCTCCTGCCCTCAATCTTTCCCAGCATTAGGGTCTTTTCCAGTGAGTCAACTCTTCACATAAGGTGGCCAAAGTATCAGAGCTTCAGCTTCAGCATCAGTCCTTCTAATGAATATTCAGGACTGATTTCTTTTAGGATGGACTAGTTGGATCTCCTTGCAGTCCAAGGGATTCTCAAGAGTCTTCTCCAACATCACAGTTCAAAAGCATCAGCTCTTCGGTGCTCAACCTTCTTTAGGGTTCAACTCTCACATCCATACGTGACTACTGGAAAAACCATGGCTTTGACTATAGGGACCTTTGTTGGCAAAGTGATGTCTCTGCTTTTTAATACACTGTATAGGTTTGTCATAGCTTTTCTTACAAGCAGCAAACCTGCATTGGCAGGAAGGTTCTTTACCACTGAGCCACCTGGGAAGCTTTATGACATCATTAATCAACTATTTTTGTCATTTAGTCACTAAGTCATGTCCAACTCTTGTGCAACCTAATGGACTGTAGCCCTCCAGGTTTTCCTGTCCATGGGATTTCTCAGGCAAGAACGCTGGAGTGAGTTGCCATTTCCTTCTCCAATGCATGAAAGTGAAAAGTAAAAGTGAAGTCACTCAGTCGTGTCTGACTTTTATTGACCCCACAGACCAGCCCACCAGGCTCCTCTGTCCATGGGATTTTCCAGGCAAGAGTTCTAGAGTGGGGTGCCATTGCCTTCTCTGTGTTTCATGCTAGTGGGGAGCAAACAGCTGGGGCCATCAGACTGAGCAACTCAGAGATTTGGTTCCAGACGCGAGTCATACCTGAGTCTCTGTAGTAGGGCCTCCCAGGCAAGGGCCTCTGGGTGGTGGAGCTGCCAGCCCTCCAAGCCACTTCTGCCTGAAGGGCAGATCACTTTCTGAAGGGCACATCCAGGTCAGCCAAGGGGAGCTGAGAGCTTGCTGTGGCATTAAGGCATTAGAGCAGTGTGAGTGTGTGTGTGTAAGAGTATGTGGTGTGTGTGTGTGTGTATGTAAGAGTGTGTGGGGTGTGTGTGTATATGTAAGAGTATGTGGGGTGTGTATGTAAGAGTATGTGGGGTGTGTGTGTGTGTGTGTAAGAGTGTGTGGTGTGTGTGAGTGTGTTTATGGAAGAGTATGCGGGGGGGGTGTGTGTGTGTATGTAAGAGTATGTGGAGGTGTGTGTGTATATGTAAGAGTGTGTGGGTGTGTGTATATGTAAGAGTATGTGTGGTGTGTGTGTGTGTATGTAAGCGTATTTGGGGTGTGTGTGTATATGTAAGAGTATGCGGGGGGGGTATGTGTGTAAGAGTGTGTGGGGTGTGTGTATATGTAAGAGTGTGGGGTGTGTGTATATGTAAGAGTGTGTGTGTAAGAGTATGTGGTGTATGTGAGTGTGTGTATGTAAGAGTATGTGGGGGGTGTGTGTGTGTGTAAGAGTATGTGGGTGTGTGTATATGTAAGAGTATGTGTGGTGTGTGTGTGTGTATGTAAGCGTATTTGGGGTGTGTGTGTATATGTAAGAGTATGCGGGGTGTGTGTGTGTGTGTGTGTAAGAGTGTGGGGTGTGTGTATATGTAAGAGTGTGTGGGGTGTGTGTATATGTAAGAGTGTGGGGTGTGTGTATATGTAAGAGTGTGTGTAGGGGTGAGTGTGTAAGAGTGTGTGGTGTATGTGAGTGTGTATATGTAAGAGTATGCGGGGGGGGTGTGTGTGTGTAAGAGTGTGTGGGGTGTGTGTATATGTAAGAGTGTGGGGTGTGTGTATATGTAAGAGTGTGTGTAGGGGTGAGTGTGTAAGAGTGTGTGGTGTATGTGAGTGTGTATATGTAAGAGTATGCGGGGGGGGTGTGTGTGTGTAAGAGTGTGTGGGGTGTGTGTATATGTAAGAGTGTGGGGTGTGTGTATATGTAAGAGTGTGTGTAGGGGTGAGTGTGTAAGAGTGTGTGGTGTATGTGAGTGTGTATATGTAAGAGTATGCGGGGGGGGTGTGTGTGTGTAAGAGTGTGTGGGGTGTGTGTATATGTAAGAGTGTGGGGTGTGTGTATATGTAAGAGTGTGTGTAGGGGTGAGTGTGTAAGAGTGTGTGGTGTATGTGAGTGTGTATATGTAAGAGTATGCGGGGGGGGTGTGTGTGTGTAAGAGTGTGTGGGGTGTGTGTATATGTAAGAGTGTGGGGTGTGTGTATATGTAAGAGTGTGTGTAGGGGTGAGTGTGTAAGAGTGTGTGGTGTATGTGAGTGTGTATATGTAAGAGTATGCGGGGGGGGTGTGTGTGTGTAAGAGTGTGTGGGGTGTGTGTATATGTAAGAGTGTGGGGTGTGTGTATATGTAAGAGTGTGTGTAGGGGTGAGTGTGTAAGAGTGTGTGGTGTATGTGAGTGTGTATATGTAAGAGTATGCGGGGGGGGTGTGTGTGTGTAAGAGTGTGTGGGGTGTGTGTATATGTAAGAGTGTGGGGTGTGTGTATATGTAAGAGTGTGTGTAGGGGTGAGTGTGTAAGAGTGTGTGGTGTATGTGAGTGTGTATATGTAAGAGTATGCGGGGGGGGTGTGTGTGTGTAAGAGTGTGTGGGGTGTGTGTATATGTAAGAGTGTGGGGTGTGTGTTATGTAAGAGTGTGTGTAGGGGTGAGTGTGTAAGAGTGTGTGGTGTATGTGAGTGTGTATATGTAAGAGTATGCGGGGGGGGTGTGTGTGTGTAAGAGTGTGTGGGGTGTGTGTATATGTAAGAGTGTGGGGTGTGTGTATATGTAAGAGTGTGTGTAGGGGTGAGTGTGTAAGAGTGTGTGGTGTATGTGAGTGTGTATATGTAAGAGTATGCGGGGGGGGTGTGTGTGTGTAAGAGTGTGTGGGGTGTGTGTATATGTAAGAGTGTGGGGTGTGTGTATATGTAAGAGTGTGTGTAGGGGTGAGTGTGTAAGAGTGTGTGGTGTATGTGAGTGTGTATATGTAAGAGTATGTGGGGGATGTGTGTGTGTAAGAGTATGTGGGGGGGTGTATATGTAAGAGTGTGTGGGGTGTGTATGTGTGTGTTTATGTGGTATGTGCGTGTGTGTGTGTGTGTGTTCAGTAGTGTGCAGTTGTGGGTGGTGAGATCCAGAGGGGAGGATGAAGGAGGCACACCCACCATCTGCCCCGGAGGGCCCCGCGGTGGGGGAGCCTTGGGGGGCCGGCAGGGCAGGTCTGAGCAGCCACTCATCCTGTTACACCGCGCTGCTCAGCGTGGAGTGATCTGATGTTTGGTGTTTGCTAGCACTGACCAAGGGGCTTCCCAGGTGGTGCTGTGGTGAAGAATCTGCCTGCAGATTCAAGAGATGCAAGAGAAGTGGGTTTGATCCCTGGGTCAGGAAGATCCTCTAGGGGAGGAAATGGCAACCCGCTCCAGTATTCTTGCCTGGGAAATCCCAGGGACAGAGCAGCCTAGCGGGCTGGGGTCCATGGAGTCGCTCAGAGAAGGACCTGACTTAGCTACTGAGCATGCCAGCACAGTGCTGACTTCTAGGGGAAAAAGAGGGGCATTCTTGGAGCACTACCCATCCAGTTCACATACGCACATTGATTCAATGAATCAGAAGTCCTGGAAAAGCCCTGGGAGTTATTAAATAAAACCATGAGGTCTTTAAAATATTTGAGGGATGAGATTCCCATCCATGGGTCCATGCTGGGCATTTTCCAAGCCCTTCTTTATTTAATCCTGTGAGCAATTGCACCCTTCGGGAAAGGGCAGAATTTTGCTAAAGTAACAACAGCAGCAAACCTCAGGTCTACTCTTGCTCCCAGCGGGTCCACAGGGGTCCAGTCAGCTTATCAAAGCTGCTTCTGCCATGAGTCAGGCTAAGGTCCAGACCCACTCCACTATTGTGCTGTTCCTATCTGCACACTTGCTTTCCTAGTCACTGTAGCAGGGGAGAAAACATGGAAAGCCACAAAACAGCCTGCAGTTGCTTCCAAAAACGCATCATATTGCATTGGCCAAGATATATCACATGGGCATTCTTCCCTCTGCAGGAAAGCAGAAGGGACAGGGAATTGGATACCTATGTATCTGGATGTGATTGTGATGTGTTCCAGGGATATCAATCATTTCTGTTTTCTGGGGGAGCGTGCCCTTCACCTTTGCACTCAGATACTAAGAGGTGTCCCAGGATTCTACAGCAGATCTCTAACTCTCTGCACTTTGCACACCACACACACGACGCCCATCCAGCTGGACCTGGCCGTGTGTGACACAGTTGTCAGCCCTCTGCTGTTCCCTCCACTTCCTTCTCTTGGCCCCTGGGCTCTGCAGTCACTAGTCTTCCTTACCTCCCAGGATACTTTACTGGCTCCTCTTTATCCCTTCAAATTAGCAGGTTTGATTTCCCCACCTCTTAGAACCCTCCTGTGCTCTTATATATCACATCCAGTCTCAGGGACTTAATTATCTATAGCCAGACAGTTTGAAGATTTCACCTCTAATTTGACAACACTTTTGGCACTTCTTTAGGAAATCTATAAAACCGTAGACCTGACCATTCCTCTTGATGTGAACAACATCAAGCCCTCAAACCTCTTTGCTCCCACCTCGCCAGACTCCCACCACCAGCTTCCTTGCCGTGGAAAGTGACAATTCTGCCCATGCGGTCGCTCAGGTCAAGGATATTGAAGTCAGTTTGGCTTTTCTCACTCCTGATTGTTAATCTAGAAAAGCCTTGTGAACTCTGCCTCCTCGATATACCTAGAAGGTGACCCTTTCCTATTGACACCTTGGTCTTTGTTCCTGTGATCTGGGTCATTGTAAGAGCTTCCTACCTTGTTTTCCTGCGTCTGTTCTCTTATCCACTCAATACCATCCTATTTCTATCGTCTGTGTAGTAGCTGGAGGGATCATTTAACTCTTCTATGTGAGACCTTGTAGTAGCTTCCATCTCAATCAGAGTAAGTTCACACTTCCTTAGTTTCAGAAAGCCTTACAATTCTACCTCCACTCTCTCTGCATGCTCAGTCGTGTCTGACTCTTTGTGACCCCGTGGACTGTAGCCTGTGAGGCTTCTCTGTCAGTGGGATTTTCCAGGCAAGAATACTGGAGTGAGTTGCCGTGCTCTCCTCCAGGGGATCTTCCTGACCCAGGGATCGATCGAACCTACGTCTCTTACATTGGCAGGTGGATTCTTTACCACTAGGGCCACCTGGAAAACTTCACTTCGCTTTTGCTAAGTCACTTCAGTCGTGTCCGACTCTGTGCGACCCCATAGACGGCAGCCCACCAGACTCCCCCGTCCCTGGGATTCTCCAGGCAAGAACACTGGAGTGGGTTGCCATGCACTTCACTACATCTCAGATAGTATTTTTACTTCTCCTCTTCTCCCCATGTACTAGCCAAGTTTTCCTGCTTGGTCCCACGTGAACGTGGCAGACAGGCTTCTAGTTGGCAGCTTTTGTTCCTACGTCTTCAGTCTTGCATGTTGGTTCACTGAATATCCAAGGAGTTGGCGTTCTCACATCCTTTAGGTCTTTCCATTATGAGTTGCAAAATTAATTCCACAGTGGCCAGACAACAGCTCTGAAAGGACTTAAATCTTTTCCAGTTGATTGAGACTTGTTTTGCGGCCCAGAATGTGATCTGTCTTGGTAAAGGTCCCATGTGCATATGGAAAGAGTGCACGTTCCACTATTGTTGGTTGGAATGGTCTGGAAGGTCAGTTATGCTAACTGGTTGATAATCTTGTTTAAATCTTCTATTTATGTCTATTGTTTGTATGAAAGTGAAAGTGAAAGTCCCTCAGTCATGTCCAACTCTTTCTGACCCCATGGACTATACAGTCCATGGAGTGGGTAGCCATTCCCTTCTCCAGGGTATCTTTCCAACCCAGGGACTGAACCCAGGTCTCCCTCATTGCAGGCAGATTCTTTACCAGCTGAGCCCCCAGGGAAGCCCATTGTTTGCATGAACTGTATGAACTGAGAAAGTGATATGAAAGTCTATGACTATAATTGTGTTTTTCTCTATTTTTCTTATAATCCTAATAGATTTTATGTCATGTCTTTTGAAATACTGCTATTAGATGCATAAACATTTAGAATTAACATGCCATCTTAATCAACAGACCCTTTTCATATTTGTGAAATGATTTTATTTACACATTATGACATTCTTTACTCTAAAATCTGCTTCTTCTGGTATCAGTATAGCCACCCCTAGTTTTTTTTTATTGGTGTTAGCATTGTATACATATTTCCATATTTTTACTTTTTACCCTCTTGTGTCTTCTTAAAGCTTTTTTCTTGTAGATTACATATAGTTCAGTCTTGCTTTTTAAATGCACTTTGACAATCTATCTTTGAAATAAGATGTTTAGACCATTTGTATTGATGAGATCATTGATATAGTTAAGATGAAATCTTATCTTGCTATTCACTTCTCATTTCTCCCATCTGTTCTTCATTCTCTTTCCTCTTGTTTTCTGCCATCTTTTGAAATACCTGAGTACTTTTTGTTGATTGCACTGTATTTCCTTACTAGCTATAACTAATCAGGCTAGTAGTATACACTTTTCAGTTCAGTTCAGTTCATTCACTCAGTCGTGCCTGACGCTTTGCGACCCCATGGACTGCAGGACACCGGGCCTCCCTGTCCATCACCAACTCCCGGAGTTTACCTAAACTCATGTCCATTGAGTCAGTGATGCCTGCCAACCATCTCATCCTCTGTCATTTTCTCTCCTCCCGCCTTCAGTCTTTCTCAGCATCAGGGTCTTCTGCAATGAGTCAGCTCTTCGCATCAGGTGGCCAGAGTATACACTTTAGCTCATCATTTAGCTTCCTTCAGCTAGTGTTCTGACACATACCCTGCAAGAACCTTGCAATAGTTCCTGCTGTCATTTCTGCCCACCAACACTGGTGCCATGACTACCATATGCTTTACTTTCCCATGGTACAAACTCCACACTACATTGCTACTACTCTTATTGAAAGAATCAATCATCTTTTATAGAGACCTAAATAATAAGGGTAAAATACAGTATACACTTATACAGGAAGTTATCATTTCTTTTTTCCTTCTTGTGCATTCATATTTCTATCTGGCTTTATCTCTGCTCTTCCTAAAAAATGTGTTGAGCCCTTCTTGTAGCATGTATCTGCTTGTCATGAATTCTCCCAGCTTCTGTGGAAAACAAAGCTCTCCTCTGTTTATGAAATATGTTTTGTGTGGTATAGACCCTAGAAAAGTGCATAGCTCCTTGTTTCCTTTCAGAACATTGAAGATGTTCCACTAACTTCTTACTCACGTTGTTTCTGATAAGAAGCGCACTGACATTCGTAACTGTAGCTTTTTATTTATCATGACTTATTCCTTCTCTGGTTGCTTTTAAAAGGTTCCCTTCATTGCTGTTTTTGAGCAAGTAGGGTATTACATGCCTTTGTGTAACTTGCTTGAGAGTCATTGAACCTCTCTAATCTGTGAATTTACGGTTTTTATTAAATTTTGAAAACTTTTGGGCATTATTCTTTCAAATACTCTTTCTGGCCACCCCTCCTCCTGTGCTGTGGAAGTTCTATCACTAATGTCATGTGGCTCTTGAGTGTACTTGATGGAAATAAGTGCCATTCCTAGCTCTGTATGAAGACCAAGCACTGGTCTTCCAACCCTTTAGGGTAATTTCACGCCCCCTCTCATATAGCCTCCTCACCTGTGTGTACTGCCTGTCCCAGCCTACCCCTTTGGAAGTTGATGTCAACCCTTCCTAGCCGTTTCTGTCTTTCAAGCTTTACTAGGTTCTGTAACACTCACCGCCTAAGCACATGAGCTGATAAACAGCAGGAATGTGAACCCGCCTTGGGCGCTGCTGTTTCCCCAGGATCTAAGACAATGCCACACTCACACCGCAGATGCTCAGTAAACAGGCACGGAGTGAATAAGTAAGCTGTGTGTTTGGATGAACAACTGAATGAAGAGAGAATAAATGAACCACTCCTGTGGGTGGAGGTGGGCTGTCCATATTCCTTCCTGTATCGTTGAAAAAATGGATCACGTTAGAATGATTTGGATAAATTCAGGCCCAGGAAACATTCAGGAGTAAGGATGAAGCAAGAGGGAATGAAGAGGAGCAGGGGAATGTGTGCACACACTTGGGGGCCCAGACCAGTTGTGTTGAATGGTGGATGCTCTTCCAGCGCCCTTCATCCTGGGCTTTCTCATCAGTCCTGCGTTTTCTCAAATCATCCATCCCAGTTGCCATGGGAACATTTAAGCTTCTCAGACCTTAAGGCTCCAGTTTGGTTTAGAAAGCAACAGTGTTGTACAAATAGGGCCAGCATGTTTCTCTGGCTTCAGGATGGATACTTGGAAGATGAGAGGTCCAAGAACCATTTTCAGGCTGGAATGCTGATATACCAAATTAGCTTCACATCTTCTCATTTAGGTTAATTGTGAAGCAGAATGCCTGGTGATGAAGGCCAAATGCATCCTGAAAACCCAGGAAAAATCAGTATCAATCATATTATCAAAATATAATCAAAAATATCAATCATAGCTTACAAAGTAAAATTCAGAAATTCCAGCAGATTTGGAACAGCTTAAAAATATGAATGTTTTTCCAATAAAAAATCTACTTTATAAAAAAAAATGTATCTGGTTTCCTAAGGAGGAGTAACATTTAAAAGAGCAATTTCTGAAACTTTATGACTTTTATGTGTGAAATCTAACAGCAAAAAAACACAGCATCTGACAATATACATTATAGAAAATAAAGTTTTGAATGGGAATCAATTCTTAAAGTATTCTTGGAGATGGATGCTCATATGGTCTAGATGCCTTTCTGTACCTTCAAAGCAGAGGTCAAAATGTTCATTTATTATTGAACCTAAATCTGATGAGAAATTCAAAATGGGCTATAGACATTTCAACACCATGCCATTTCTTAATGAGTACTAATGATGTTCAAGCTGGTTTTAGAAAAGGCAGAGGAACCAGAGATCAAATTGCCAACATCCGCTGGATCATGGAAAAAGCAAGAGAGTTCCAGAAAAAGATCTATTTCTGCTTTATTGACTATGCCAAAGCCTTTGACCGTGTGGATCACAATAAACTGTGGAAAATTCTGAAAGAGATGGGAATACCAGACCACCTGACCTGCCTCTTGAGAAATCTGTATGCAGGTCAGGAAGCAACAGTTAGAACTGGACATGGAACAACAGACTGGTTCCAAATAGGGAAAGGAGTGCGTCAAGGCTGTATATTGTCACCCTGCTTATTTAACTTCTATGCAGAGTACATCATGAGAAACGCTGGACTGGAAGAAGCCAAAGCCGGAATCAAGATTGCTGGGAGAAATATCAATAACCTCAGATATGCAGATGACACCACCCTTATGGCAGAAAGTGAAGAGGAACTAAAAAGCCTCTTGAGAAAAGTGAAAGAGGAGAGTGAAAAAGTTGGCTTAAAGCTCAACATTCAGAAAACGAAGATCATGGCATCTGGTCCCATCACTTCATGGCAAATAGATGGGGAAACAGTGGAAACAGTGTCAGACTTTATTTTTTGGGGCTCCAAAATCACTGCAGATGGTGACTGCAGCCATGAAATTAAAAGATGCTTACTCCTTGGAAGAAAAGTTACGACCAACCTAGATAGTATATTCAAAAGTAGAGACATTACTTTGCCAACTAAGGTCTATCTAGTCAAGGCTATGGTTTTTCCAGTGGTCATGTATGGATGTGAGAGTTGAACTGTGAAGAAGACTGAGTGCCGATGAATTGATGCTTTTGAACTGTGGTGTTGGAGAAGACTCTCGAGAGTCCCTTGGACTACAAGGAGATCCAACCAGTCCATTCTGAAGGAGATCAGCCCTGGGATTTCTTTGGAGGGAATGATGCTAAAGCTGAAACTCCAATACTTTGGCCACATCATGTGAAGAGTTTACTCATTGGAAAAGACTCTGATGCTGGGAGGGATTAGGGGCAGGAGGAGAAGGGGACGACAGAAGATGAGATGGTTGGATGGCATCACGGACTCAATGGACGTGAGTCTGAGTGAACTCTGGGAGATGGTGATGGACAGGGAGGCCTGGCTTGCTGCGATTCATGGGATCACAAAGAGTCGGACACGACTGAGCAACTGAACGGAACTGAATGAGCTTGGTGAGCTTGGGGCGTTTTATGTGAAACCGAGTGTTACTGGCTTTGCTATGGAAGGAAAATCTGAGGACTTTGATCCGTTCCTCTGTGTTCTTCATGGCTGTAGGTTTTCATAGCAATTTGGGATCTGCAGACTGGCCATATATATTCCTGGCTCTTTTTGATAAATTATGGTTCCTGGACTGTCGGCATACATCAGTGTGCTCAGAAAAGGGTAGAAAATGTCTCCATAGTGGCTTTCTCAATTCGGGCTTGAATGCATTTTCTTTTTATTTTCTTTTTGAGTAGGAGGTGGTTTATCCATTATCCCCAAGTGACTGGCACAGTGGCCAGCAATGGTATGGTTTTGCATCTCAGCATTTCCTTAGGGAACCATTCAGCTCAGACACATCTTGACAGCAGCAAAGCGCTCCAGAGAACATCATTGAGGTCATCAGTTTCTGGCTGGGTTATACCCTGAGGAGGAGGGGTAGAGAGCTGGTAGAATGGAAAGGTGTTGATGCCCATTTCGTCTCCTTTCCTGCCTTCCTCATGAAAGCACATCCCAGAAGAACCTTGAATCACCAGACAGAGGATGAGGGTTTATGAGAGCTATTCATCATCCCTAACTATTGATGCTGAAGTTTGAAATCCTTGCATGCTTCACAGAACTGGCTACAGCGCCCAATTATTTTAACTGAGAATACAATTGAAATGGTAATTTTATTGGAATTGAAATCATTGACATTACATTAAAATTATAAGCACATGATTTGCTTGCCTTATGGAGTGAACAGTGAAGGGAGGAGGAAGAATTATTAAGCTTACTAATGAGATTAGATGATTTACATAATCAAGTGTAATGAAATTTAAGAAGTGACAGCTCTTTGCCTCTTGCCAGGGTGATTTCTAAAATATAAACACATAGATCCATCCTCTCCTAGGTTTGGAAGAGGTGAAAAGGGATGTTTTATAAACAATTATGGAAAACAGTGAATATCTGGATTGCAAAAATAAAATCTTTGCACTCTGCCCCTCCCTAGAGGAAATGCAGAAGGTATCAACCTTCTGCACACAGGTGGAGGGCAGGGTGGGAGCTGAGTAATTAGAAACAGACAGGCGTGGCTTCAAGATTATCAGCATGCTGGTAGCAGGTTAGAGCTGCCAACAGTTGTAGCTCACCTGCCAGGCTGGGGCAGGAAGGTGCCCAGGCCCACAGCCTTTCAGACTGGAGGCCAGGCTTGGAGCTGGTGCATCGCTGCCCGGAGCAGGTGTGTGGACACGTGGGTGAGCTGTGCATCTGCCTCCTTCTTAACCCTCGTCTCCTCCCTGAATCAGCCTCTCTCTTGGCCTTTCCAGAATACAGATATATGTGTATATATTTGCTGTTGTTAAGTCACTCAGTCATGTCCAGCTGTTTGCAGCCCCCTGGACTGTAACCCACCAGGCTCCGCTGTCCATGAGACTTCCCAGGCAAGAATATGGAGTGGGTTGCCGTGTCCTCCTCCAGGGGATCTGCCTGATCCAGGGTTCAGGAACCCACATCTCTTGCACCTCCGGCATTGGCAGGAGGGTTCTTCACCACTAGTGCCACCCGTGAAGCCCTATGTGACCCTGAAATGCAGGCAACTGGACTTTTTATCACTGCTGCAATGTCCTGAGTTTACCTGTTTCTGTAAACACAGTTTAAGATTCTTTCTGAGGGTTGGGTTGAAATCTGTCTTCTTTTATCTATTTATAACATCTACTTTTGGAAAAACTGGAAGTCTGAAAGCTAATAATGAAAGACAAATTCCAAAGCCAATAGGTTCTGGATTGCATGGGAGTCCCTCAGCAAATTTCTGTTGTTTTCTGCAAAGAAGAAATCATGTATGTGGTAGACTTGGCAGTGACTTTGGCTCCTTTTAAGATGCCACTTGAACTAGCAGAATCATGTGCAGGGAGTGACTAGAGATGGGGCCACTTTCTCCTGAGTCATGGCGGAAATATTTGGCGGAAAGCAGCTGTGACCTAAGGACCTAGAGTTCTGTGTGTATTGTTTTTCTGTGACTCAGTCACGTCTGACTCTCTGTGACCCCATGGACTATAGCCTGCCAGGCTGCTCTGTCCATGGAATTCTCCAGGCAAGAATACAGGAGTGGGTTGCCATTTTCTTCTCCAGGGGATCTTCTCAATGCAGGGATCAAACCCAGGTCTCCTGGGTCTCCTGCGTCTCCTGCATTGGCAGGCTGATTCTTTACCAGTGGTGGGAGAGGAAATATCACACAGAAAATCACTCATTACCTTTCCAGGCTGATTCAACCTCTATCACGGCGGTAATAAATTACTGCAGATTCAGCAGCTTAAAACATCATAAATTTATCATCTTGTGCTTCTGTTGCCAGGACTCCAACAATGATCTCACGGGCTAAAATCAGGGTGTCAACAGGCTGTTTCTCTACCCCCCATCTCTTGTAGCACCTGAGGACTTGTTTATTCTGACTGGCTGCAGAATTGAGTTCCCTGGGTTGTCGGACTGAGGTCATGCTTTCCCGCTGGCCATCAGCGGAGACCATTCTCAGCTCTGTGAGGCTGTCTTCATCCTTCGGCTCATCTCCACCTCCTCCATCTCAAAGACATCAGTGCTGGTCGAGTGCCCCTCACGACGCATCTCCCTGACTTCCTTGCTTTGGAGGGTTGTTGGGCTCCCATCCACTCATCTAATCTAGGATAATCTCCCATCTCTCAAAACCCATAATCTAAATCTCGTCTGCAAAGATTCTTTCGTTACTTTTGGCGACATATCCTGACATATCCATATAGGCTCCTGGGATTAGTGTGTGGACATCTTTCAGGGGTCATGGCTCTTATTCCCCCTATTGTACTGGAAATTTAATAACAGAAATAAGATTGCGAGGCTAATAGATACACTGCGTACCACAAGCAAGTAATCTTATGCTAACTGAAGATATCTTTATTTGTGTATCTTCTGAAGACCTTACCTGGTAGAATCATTAGAACTTAGTTTAAATTATTAGCCTTAAATTGTTCTTAAAATGTATTCTTAAAATGCCTTAAAATGCAGCCTTAAAATGCAGTCTGTTCTTCTTCCTAACTCTGATTGACCTCTCTGTTCACTGACAATGCTACTGCTAAGTCGCTTCAGTCGTGTCCGACTCTGCGACCCCATAGATGGCAGCCCACCAGGCTCCCCCGTCTCTGGGATGCTCCAGGCAAGAACACTGGAGTGGGTTGCCATTTCCTTCTCCAATGCGTGAAAATGAAAAGTGAAAGGGAAGTCGCTCAGTCGTGTCCTACTCTTCGAGACCCCATGGACCGCAGCCCACCAGGCTCCTCCATCCATGGGATTTTCCAGGCAAGAGTCCTGGAGTGGGGTGCCACTGATAGAGAGTAGTTAGAAGCTACTGTAATCCAGTGTGTACCCAAGGTCTGGGCATTAGCCTGGAGTATCTCTAGGCCCTGCTCTGCTGTGATGCTCAGGACTTTTTAGTGGATGCTGCCCCTATTCTCAATCTCTTATTTTTCTTAATGTTCCTGTTTGTTATCTGCCATCCTCGCTTGAAATTGCAGGGATCATGGACCCTTTCTCAGTGAGCACACAAACCTAGTGCATTGTGTCTGGGCAAAAGCAGCTTAAGAAACAGCTGCCGCATAGGGGTGTATTTTTGAATGAATTAGTGGGTGTGTGTGTGGATGGATAGATTAGTGAATGGTGTTGGTTGTGATTTGGTCGCTAAATCGTGTCTGATTCTTGCAACCCCGTGGACTGTGGCCAGCCAGGCTTCTCTGTCCATGGGATTCTCCAGGCAAAAAATGATGGAGTGGATTGCCATTTCCTTCTCCAGACTAGTGGATGGATGTGATAAATGGAATATTCCCTGCCATGTCAGTAAACAATGGGTGTCATAGTCATTAACAAATATTGCAGCCTCAGCCTATGGTGAGTTGGGCCCTGCAGGAACTCAGGAAGGAAAAAAAATATCTGCCATTAAACAGCCACCAGTCTGCAACCACTCCCCACGGTGAGCCCTGAGGAAACTCAGGATGAGAAAGCACAGGATACTGGCCTCAGGCAGCTAAGGTGCAGATCAAAGGACTGACAATGAGCCCAGACTCTTGTATCTCCTCATACATAAAAAAGTACTAAATTCCTTAACTTATCTGCCTTTTAAAATTAAGAATAATCTTTTGATGCTCAGGCTGCATGCCCTTTGTTGCAAAATTCCTATGTATCCTAGCTCCCACCAGGCCTCCTCAGAGCAGTTCTCTCAGGATTACTTGAGATGCTGCCTCCTGGGCTTCAGCCCTAAAACTTCCCACTGAATAAAACATAATCCTCAACTTTTAGACTGTGAATATTTTGTTTAGTTGACACTACTAACATAACTGAGAGTTTGAGCACACTCTGGGAGTTGGTGATGGACAGGGAAGCCTGGCGTGGTTCAGTTCATGGGGTCACAAAGAGACAGGCATGGTTGAGTGACTGAACTGAGCTGAACTGATATAACTGGAATACATACCACACTCAGTTTAATTTTTAAGAAATTGAACTTAACAGGTAGTTAGTTTGAAAGAAAGAACAGAATTTTGAACTCTTAATTTCCAATCCAATACCTTTTGTTCTCTATTAAGTCCTGTTCACAATCAACCAGGCCACCCAACCCCACTACACACAAATTCTGATAAATCCATGGATCTAACTTCCAAATGTTGGTTTTCAAACCTGACAAGTACAAGTCTGTATTAAATTCCAAAGACTAGCCTCAAACTCAGGGTGGTCTGGGTGTGAAGTGGAAACACCAGGGTCCTTAGGGACCAGGACTTCTCCTTATCTTTGGGCAAGGTTTTCCCCCCCACAGTCTAGGGACATTAATACTGTAATTTGTTGTTGCTGTTCAGTGATCAAGTCACGTCTGACTTTCTGCAACCCCATGGACGGCGGCACGCCAATAGGACTGACTCCACACTGGATCTGTTTCTTCTATTTAACCCTTGTATTTTATTGCTTTTGCTACAAGTTAGTCACTAAAGGAATGTTGCCTATAGCTTAAGGTATATGTAATGGAGCATCTCCAGGGACCTTGCCTCCTATACCTGAATGTTAAGCTTTGTTTAGCTCATAGGAAACATCCTGACTGGACGCACATTAAACGGCTGCAGAAAAAAAGAAATTAACATATCAAGCACCAAGAAATGTGTGGTAACTTGTCACCTTTTCACTGTACCTCCTCACCTCTCCCACTTTGTAACGTAAGAGAAACTAGCATCCAAAGTCAGGCAGGACGTTCTTTAGGACGCAGGTCCCTCATATTCTGGGTGTGCTGGACTTCTGAATAAAGCCACTGTTCTCTGTCCCAACACCTCCTCTCTCCATCCATCAGCCTGTTGTGCAGCAGAATGAGTTTGGACTCAGTAACTATACTGTATTTTCAAGATTGCTGCTGCTGCTAAGTCACATTAGTCGTGTCTGACTCTGTGTGACCCCGTAGACGGCAGCCCCCCAGGCTCCCCCGTCCCTGGGATCCTCCAGATTCAAGCAAGATAATATGTCTAAAAGGCCTGTGTCAGGGACTGCAGATTTCTAAGATGTTCAAAGTCTAACACTGAAGTTTCTGCATGCTCAGGGCCAGTCTTCAGGATCTCAGCAGATCTCTGGCATCCTACGAGAAGCTGTGGACCCCACATCCGAGTGCAGTTTAGAGAAGGGGACAAGAAGACATTGCTGAAATTTGCAGTCAGCACCAGGGGTTGTGATGATCACATTGTTTGCTTGCCCTGAAAGCCCTCTTGGTGAGGCCCTGACTCCATTACTCTGCTTTGTGTTGTCTTTTTTTTTTCTTTATTTCTTACAGAGTTAAAATACATCCACCTAGGAGTCTTAAACACAATCACTAAATGCTCCCATTTGCAAGAAGACATTGTTTGCCCTGTTGCAGGAAAACAGCCTTCATCCTTCCTTTCCAATAAGATGCTGAAACACCTCCCTTCCCACCCAGTGACAGAGAGGCACCTTCACACATCACACTCTCTTTCTCTGGTTAATACCAGTGTGTTTTATAGAACCTGGATGCGTTCAGCTTGGTTTGTCAAGAGACGGAGGTTCTGTATTCTGTCTGCACCGTAGTTAATTTACATGATTTGAATCTCTTTTGGAGACAATTTGTTCTGTGTCATCAGATTTAAGTGTCTCCAAGTTGCTAGAAGAGGAGCAGAGACGCTTATGACAGTCTTTTCATAGGAAACGTGCATCATAGGAGTATAAACCAGCCCCTCAGAGGAGCAGTGCTGACATAGATCCACTCTGGTCCTACTCAAGCGTGTTGGAATGCGTTTATTTTCTTGTTGTTATTATTTCAGTGTTTGCCTTCCAGAACGAACCTGGCTGTTAGGGCTTGTTAACTAAGATAAAGTGTTTCCACCAAAATCTCCTGGTGATGCACATTGACCAGATCTTCACTTTGAATCTTGCCCAGAAATAATCATTAGAGGTTGTTTTTAATATATTTAAGGAATGAAAAGGAGACAGCAAAGAAGGAGAGGAAAGAGGAGGAGAAGAGGACGGGAGAAGCAGACATTTTACATTTCTGCTTGGTTTCCTGCTAAATTAGTTTATTTCAAGTTTCTCTTAGCAAGAGCTTCCTTGGAGAAACGTTATGGTACGCTAATCTATTCTGAATAGATTTGTAGAAACTTTTCCTTAAGTAGGTCTTGCATTTAAGGGCTCCCTGTAGCATTCACATTTGGAAAAGTGCTCTTCCGTGTCTGTGTTCTCTGCAAACACACGTGCAAGAGCCCTGGATGCTTATGCTCAGGCGTGTGGAGCTGCTGTGTTTAAATAATGGCTCTTGCCAACAGCAGAAACCTACCCATATCTAATTTACATGGGAACTAAGTAACTGGCATTTGGCTGGGCTGATTGAGCACATCATGATTTAAATATCATCTCGATGTATCAATGTTCACCAAGAGATCTTAGTGAAGTAAGATGCATAAACAGCTGATATCAGACTGGAATACTGATGTACATAGTTACATAAAAGACACATTGAAGGCATCCTACAACAGGATTGGTATTGCTTATATATATATATATATATATATATATATATACACACACACACATACCTTATGCTCTCTCGTGGATCAGACTTCTAGGATACAATTCCTTATCTTTGCTTCTCTGGGCATAATTGACTTATACCATTCATGGTATAGGCACAGGAAAGGCTTCCTAAATGACAGCAATTAAGAGCAACAATGAGGCTGAATTCTGCATATTTAAGATGGTTTCTTTTCCCCGCTGTAACAGATGCTCATCAGGCTCAGAGATGTTGCGAGTGGTTGCTTCGAGATGGCCCAGCTCAGGATAAGATGGTGAGCCGTCCTGATGGATTCCATGTGCTGAATGTGATACTAGAACAGCCTCACTGGCAACTGTCCTCATTAATTATAAGAAACGAGTCTTAGGCTAACAGCACTAATTGGGAAAAAATTAATTGGACCAAAAAATAGGCATTTGGCAGGATACCAAGTATTTCTGTTGGTTTGTGTAAGTCCTGCTTGGAGACAGGTAAACAAACTAAATTGCCATTTTAGACTCTTCAAGCTTTTATGATTTTTAATAATTAATATATAATTGGATAGTTTGATAAATTCAGAAAACAACTTATTTACTTTGAAATCATGTAAGAGTTTTGTCTTTTTCACAGGGGAGAGTGGCTCTGCCAAGAAGCACACCAGTGGAAAGTTCATCTGTGAAAGCACACATTCCTCCCCCTTGCCTCGAATTCCCAAAGTGCATGCACATGGCCTGGACTAGACACCCACAAACTTGCTTCCGCATTGACTAGTGTTCCAACCAGATGGCCGCATGATAGCCTGAGAGCCTCTTGTTCCATCTCTGGGATCCTCAAAATAGGAACTTTGCCTAAGTCCAGTCTGCGTTCCCTGTGACACCTAGCATGCATCTAACTGTCTATCTCTCTGTTCATCCATCCATCTATCCTTCTTTCTATGCATCCATCTACCTACCCACGTTTCCATCTGTGGCAGTGGCTTAGCCTCTATGTTATGTCCAACACTTACCACTCCATGAACTGTAGCCCACCAGGCTCCTGTGTCCGTGGGATTTCCCAGGCGAGAACATTGGAGAGGGTTGCCATTTCCTTTTCCTGGATATCTTCCCAACCCAAGGATCGAACCTGTGTCTCCTGCATTGGCGGGTGGATTCTTTACCACTGAGCCACCTGGGAAGCCCCAAAGTATCCATCTAATTGCAACTAAAATAAGTAGATGAATCTCAGTGAAAACATAAAGATCACATGTCCTCCATAATATAATAAAAAGTAGGTTGCCCTTGGTTTCTGCCAAACATCAGCATGAATTATCCACAGGTATACAAATGTCCCTTCCCTCTTGAGCCTCCTCCACCACCTTTCCCATCCCACGCCTCCAGGTGGTTACAGAGCCGTGGTTTGAGTTCCCTGAGTCTTCCAGCAAATTCCCACTGGCTGTCTGTTTTGCATATGGTGATGGAAGTTTCCATGTTACTCTCTCCATACATGCCACACTCTCCTACCTCCTGCCTTTCCATGTCCATAAGTCTCTTCTCTATGTCTGCATCTCCACTGCTGCCATCAAATAATTTCATCAGTACCATCTTTCTAGACTCCATATATATATTTGTTAGTATATGTCTTTACCTCCTGACATTCAGAGCATGACCAGTTCCTGGAGTCACAAGGTCCTCTGTGATCCTGAGAATGAGAACAGAGAAGTCAGAAGTGAAAGAACTTTCCCAAACAGTGCTTCTTAAAAGCCAGCTGGAACTCGAGTGCCTTTTACCTTGAACATCTTGCCTATATTTATTTCAGTGGTGCAATGCTCACCGGAGGAAGTTAAAGTTCCAGAAACCTCATTCTTCCAGGATAAGAGAAAGATTTTCTATTTTAACAAGCTTTGCATGAAGCCGCATGGATTACCTGGGGAAGATTTCAAATTGTTCCTCAAGATCATGGTCCCAATAAGGTGGCCAGAGGAAGCACAGGAAAAGGGCAAAAGATTTGACTTACGTGGAGCTCACAGTGGAGCGCAGCAGGGAGATGATGGAGTCGGTACTAAGGGACCATGAGTACCGGCTAATGGGTCAGACGATCCTGTCTAGTTTAAGGTTGGCCTTTTCACCCTCCACCCTGTTCGTGAAGGTGGCCAAACCAGAGCTCTCTTCTGGTTTCATCTGCTAAGATGGCCTTGCTTTGAGACCACAGAAATTGTTTTTTCTTCTATAATGAAGTCCCTCACTCATCATTCTTTTATTTTCTGTGTTTATTTCATAGTATTCAATGATTATGAGTGGAATCATCTCATTAATTCATTGCTGGCAAGAACAAATGCTCTGAGATGTATAAGGATGACAACTCTCTGGCATGAATCTCTGGCAGAATCTGGGGTATTTTGTCTACAATTCAAAAGGGTCTGTGCCTGTGAAAATCTTTCAGAAAGTAAGCCACGAAATTACCTCTAACTACTTTCATTATGTGGAACAATCCTCTACCCAGAGCACATTGTGTTACAAAGGACACAGAAATGGCCAGATGGTATTTTGAGTGTTCTGGGTAGCGTTATTGTCCAGAACACAGGGGACAGAGAGGCTGTTAACTCCGGGAGCATCCCGGACGTGGCCGGCACTGCTCAGCGGGGCGAGATGGCTCAGTGAGAACTCTTTCAAACACGGATGGCCTCATCCCAAAGTTTAAATTCTGTCAAATCACCCCTCTGCGATGATAACTGCTCTTAGAAGTGATACATGGGCCTCAATAAAACAAGGTCTGGGCAGCTGTCTGAATCAACTTATTAAAATGCCAGAGTGTGATTCTATAAACTGACAGTTCAGAAACAATTTTTACTCACCACCCAGGAACCATCTCCAGACAGCGAGCTAAGACTAAATGACCTCATTGTGTGTGTCACAGGTGTACAATTGGCAGGGACATCCCAGGGTTTTGTCTTGGCTGAGCTATTAATAACAGCAGGGTAAGCCCAATTAGCAAGCCAAAAACTCTAATCATAAATGAACACCATAAAGCACCTACAACTGTAAATAAGACTAGCGTATCTCTGAACTTCATGTTAAATTATAGGATGTATTCCTCATAATTAAAACCCCAGATAGCTTCTCCATTCAGCTTCACACAAACTCTGTAAAAGCAGTGTTAAATACCTCTATGAACCATTGGGAGCATGCTACAGACACAGATAATTTCTTAGGTATTTAAGATCCAAGCTGGTTACTGAACTAACCTGTAAGAGTACACAGAAGCAAAGAAACCACAGAATTTACATATGTATCAACATCTCTTTATTCAATCCTCTTGTTTCAGAGGCTACAATGAAGTCTGCTTCTAATGTTAACATGGAAATTTTTTCTTCCTAGGAAGTATTTCCATCATTCTTTACCCATAAGAATTCCTTTTTTTATTTCATTTAAAGATTTCTTGCTTGTCACCATAACAAGTGTTCTGAGTAAAAACAAGAGTTCCGAGCAAATTGCAAGATGTGTAATTAAAATCGACCTTTCGGCATAGACCATTCATTTGCTTAGCCGATAACTATTTATAAAGTTTCTCTTTGTTGT
Source organism: Aepyceros melampus (assembly GCA_006408695.1). Taxonomy (NCBI): domain Eukaryota; kingdom Metazoa; phylum Chordata; class Mammalia; order Artiodactyla; family Bovidae; genus Aepyceros; species Aepyceros melampus. The sequence goes on along the minus strand of SJXQ01000460.1, from coordinate 152,759 downwards.
GGCTTTCAAGCGATTTGGGGAAATAAAAGAAACAGAAGACGTGTAAGACATGGCAGCGTGCAGGAGAGACGGCAGGCCTAATTTAGAATGTATGCACG
>SJXQ01000460.1:128844-152617 GCA_006408695.1 Aepyceros melampus | reverse complement strand
CAGAAAAGCAGTTTCCTTATATATGTGTGCTGCTTTACCAGTGGCTAAACACAGTAATTAATTATTTTAACTGTTTGAAAACAGCATTGTGTTTTCTTTAGAATAAATATGATAAAATAAGAAAAATGCACTTTTCTCACACAGGGCTTTAGAGTCAAAAGGATGTGTGTATATTTATATATACCTGCATACCAGGGCTTTCCTGCTGGCTCAGATGGTAAGGAATCTGCCTGCAATGCCGGAGACCTGGGTTCAATCCCTGGGTGGGGAAATCCTCTAGAGAAGGGAATGGGAACCACTCCAGTATTCTTGCCCACAGAATTCCAAGGACAGGCCATGGGATCGCAAAGAGTCAGACACTATTGAACGACCAACACACACAGTTACACAATAATCTTGATAAGAAAAGTGCAAATAGAGCCACAATGGGCCACTGCTCCTCCTCATTGTCTCTCCTTTGCCTGTGTGATCTTTTCCCGGGACAGTAGCATCCCCATGATGGGATTGTTACCCAGTACCTTCCATTCAAGCTCTCTTATTTTAACATTTGACGCAAAAAAGAACACTTAAGAATTTCAGTGTGCACCCTGGAGGGATTCAAACCCTCTTCGCTTTCTCTCACCAGATAAGTGGTCTCCATTCACTGGTCTTCAGAAATGGTCCTCTTCTCTGTTATGAAAACAGTGGTTGAAATCATGTCAATTTACATTTGCTATGAATTCTTCTGGCTTTTAGCAATACTTTTCAAGTCTTCTAAGAAGAGCTCAGAAAAAAATTATTTCACTGCATGCATGCCTGACTTACAGAAATTGGTGATGCCTGCTATTTCAAATTGGCTCCTAAATAGTCTTCTACCCTGTTCCACCAGATTCCTGTCATTCTGAATGCTTCCCAGGCTGCCTTCCCTGGCACGAAATGAGAGCAAAGGAACAAAATATCCTGGGTTTGAACAGCTATTGGCAGTGTCAGCGTCTCCAAACCTGCCCCCATTCGTCCCATGATCCCAGGTGGAAATAATGCCTCTGCAATTCATAACAAAGAGTACAGGTTCCACAGTCTCCCAAACACACCCCAAGTCTTATATTTCTGGTCTTGCAGAGCTGATATAACTTTAAAAAATCTGTTATTATGGCTTATGTGAGCAAACTTTAAAAGTTTCACAATATTTACATTTATTTTTGATACTTGGAGAACTGAAAGGACCGTCTGCTCAGCTGCAGCTTTCATATTTCAGCCATTTGTAGGAAGTATGCTCTGTATGGACCTTACATGTTATAATAATCAGATAGTTATCTTTTACTGAGTGAATGGTTTATTGCAAAGAGGAGGGAAGTTCACTCAGAACAAAGAAAATGAGGGTTGACTTGTCATATAAATGTTAGATGATTCACTGTAATCTTTTTTGTTTGCATCTTAAAATGTTCTCCTCTCTCTAAGGAATATGGGTCTTATAAGCCTCATTATTATGGAGGTAATTATTTCAAATTTTGTTTGCTTGTTTAGGGGGAGGGTAGCATGCCCAGATAAAGGTAAATGGAAAAGCTCAGTAGTGCAATAATTTGTGCATGTATACGGAAAGCACTCGGAACAGCCCTGGGAGGGACACTTCATTGCAGAACAGCAGACACTGGGACTCCCCAGCTCCTGGGAGAGGCCGTCTCTTCCTTGGGTGCCCGCATCTACGAGCGCTTGGCCCTGGTGGGTGTTGCAGATGCTGGAGACACTGGGGGCTGCTTGGAGGGCTGCATCTGCACAAAGAACTTTGGGGCTTCCTGGCCATCAGTTCACTGAGAGGGGGGCCCCATCCTCAGACCTGGGACCCAGAATCAGACGGGGCCAAGGCGAGTCTGAGCACAGTTGGTGTCCACCACACTGATCCTTCTCCGGCCTGGCTGCCCAGAAAGCCATGTAGATTGTTAATGCAGAGGGAGTGGCTAAGAATTCACTCTCCAGTGCAAGGGCACAGGTTCAATCCCTGGATGGGGAACCAAGAGTAATTATTACTCTCTAACAAAAAAATAGGCTTAAAAAAACTCATTACATAATCCAAAAGTCTGTTCTTTACATCTGTGTCTCTTTTGCCATCTTGCATACCAGAGGAATGGGGTGGGGAGGGAGGTGGGTGGGGGGGTTCAGGATGGGGGACAATGTACCCCTGTGGCTGGTTCATGTCAAAGTATGGCAGAAACCACCACAGTGTCATAAAGTAATTAGCCTCCAATTAAACCTCATGGAAGAGTTGACTCCTTGGAAAAGACTCTGATGCTGGGAGGGATTAGGGGCAGGAGGAGAAGGGGACGACAGAGGATGAGATGGCTGGATGGCATCACTGACTCGATGGGCGTGAGTCTGAGTGAACTCTGGGAGATGGTGATGGACAGGGAGGGCCTGGCGTGCTGCGATTCATGGGGTCGCAAAGAGTCGGACACAACTGAGCGACTGAACTGAACTGAAAATACATAAATTAATTTTTAAAAACTCATTATAATAATGATATCTGATCCAAAGAGAATGTAGCTGGTTGTTTCCATACATTTTCATGTGCAATTTCTTCTGCTCTCTTCAGCTTATTTTCTACTGACAACTCCTGTTTTGGAACCTATGCTCAGGTGTGTTCTCCTGAATTTTTGCCACCTTCTTACTTCTCTTCTGTCCTCAGGTTCTAAGCTATAGAGCACCATCTTCATAATGTTTCAGGTATAAAGGCCCAGATTCCACACAAGAATGCAAGCACCCCATGGTTTGGGAGCCTCTCACAGGACCCAAAGTGGAGAGAAGTCGAGTAAAAATTCTGGGAGACTCACTGACCTTCCCCTGCTTTAAGAAGACTTCACCTCTAGTTAGCATCTGTTCAGTAAACGCTCTTTCTGGAAGGTTCTTCCACTGAAACATTCTCTGGCTATACCTGCACTCACTACTGTGCTGCATTTGAAGAGTCACATTTTAAAACCCCAGAATCTTAGAATGACAGGAAATTTAGAAGCCTTTAACCAGCAGTTTTTGTGAAACTATTTTCTAGGCAGACTTTAGCAAAATCAGATGCTGCTGAAATTGTGTGGGACTCGTTCTCCTTGCAGAGTTCAGCAGGACAGGAGGTGGTTTTGGAGCAGGCAAAGGGCCTGGGCTGAGAACATTAGGACAATATGGTTTTCTGTAATGGGGTGACATCATTAAAAGTGGGGGATTTGGGCAAATCAGGCCAAAAGGGAAATCCTTAGAGCCTTGGGTATGCGTGGAATCCCAAGACCTCTTTCTCACCATCATTCTCCCCAAGAGTCTTTGTCACTTGTCATGTGTGCTTTTGGGGTCTGGTGCAATTCTGTAGGACAGGGATAATCACTACTCCAGGAATCTTACAGCACCTATAGTTCCCAAGGTGAAGAATCCAAGAAAACAGCCTGAACAGCCTTAAGCACAGACTCAGCCAACCAGGTACTGACCTGTGCCCACGTGCCTACCCTTCTACTGATTGGAAACGTCTGCTGACTTGACCAAAGGCACTGGGCCTGCACTTTCCTGGTGGTCCAGTGGTTAAGAATCTGCCTGCCAATGCAAGGGACGTGAGCTCCATCCCCATCTGGGAAGATCCCACAGGCTGTGGGGCAGCTAAGTCTGTGTGCCACAGCTGCTGAGCCTCTGCTCTAGAGCCAGCATCCTGCAAATACTAGACCCTGTGCCCAGCAACAAGAGAAGCCACCAGCGTGAGAAGCCCGTGCATTGCAGCCAAGAGTGGCCCCTGCTCTCTGCAACTAGACAAAAACCTGAGCACAGTAACAAAGACCCAGGGCGGCCACAAAGAAATACATTAATGTTAAAGAAGGCAGTGGATCACGTGATTGAGGTTTCTAGGCACAATTATACATGCTTGGTTTTTCCAGTGGTCATGTATGGATGTGAGAGTTGGACTCGACAGAAAGCTGAGCACTGAAGAACTGATGCTTTTGAACTGTGGTGTTGGAGAAGACTCTGGAGAGTCCCTTGAACTGCAAGGAGATCCAACCAGTCCATCCTAAAGGAAATCAGTCCTGAGTGTTCATTGGAAGGAATGATGCTGAAGCTGAAGCTCCAGTACTTTGGCCACCTGATGCAAAGAGCCGACACATTTGAAAAGACCCTGATGCTGGGAAAGATTGAAGGTGGGAGGAGAAGGAGGGGATGACAGAGGATGAGATGGTTGAATGGCATCACCAACTCAATGGACATGAGTATGAGTAAGCTCCAGGAGTTGGTGATGGACAGGGAAGCCTGGTGTGCTGCAGCCCATGGGGTTACAAAGATCAGACAGGACTGAGAGACTGAGCTGAACAGATACATGCACCATTTCTTTAGCAAAACTGTGCCAACTGGCAGAGGACACCCATCACCAGCACCTAGTGGGTGGGGCAGGAGTTAGCTGTGCGTCCCTGCATTCAGTGAAGGCAGAGGGCTGTCTGAGAGTATTTCAGTGTGTGTATGTGTGTGTGAAGGGGGACTGCTCTTTTGCGGGTCATGCATATTCAGAAGGTCTGCAATGCCTGCCTGCTTACAATGCAGTAACATCAGTGGTCTTAATGATTGGCATCCGTCCTTTCTTAAATTCAGCCTCCTTTGAGATGCAAAACCACCGACTATCTTTTGAATATGAGCAGATTATTTTAAAAGCTACATATCATATCTCTCGGTATCTCTTGATTTGCCTGAGAGTTCATCTTGATGAATAATTCCTTGTGGGGGGGGGTGGGATGCAAAGAAGGAAAACAATGTTTGCAGAGTTAAACTCTGCAAAATGCCTCATCCACTCACAGGAGAAATCTGGAGGTCTAAATTGTGCAAATGAGTTTAATTCCTGTTTAAAGGGCTTCTGTTTAAATCCTTCCCTTATCCCTAAAGCAAGCTAAAATTACCAAAGACATTTGGGGAATTTGAAATGTAAAATCCTTCTTAAAGGAAATTCCTGTTTGCAATCAGAGAGTTTCAGAGATAGAGAGAAGAAAATCAAGACAGGAATCCATACATCTGAATACTGTATATACAGAAATATTGTTTTCTGTGTGCTTGCCTCAAATGAGAAGCCTTGGACTTCAGGATATCATCACTGAGAAAATTAGCATAGAACCAAGAGGACAAGCTCGACAGGCATTTAGAGCACTTCGCCAGAATTTCACTTTTAATGATGCAACTGCAAATGAGTGTAGGTTTGTAATTAGGAGAGAGAACAGATGGTGAAGACTCCGTTTAAAGTGTTCATTAAGATAACCTACACTGCCAAGTTCCCATCCCTGCTACGCGGCGGCTGCTCGGTTGAAAGGCGTTGCGCAGAAAGAGAAGGAGGAAGAATCCAGGCAGAGATGAGAAGGAGGAAGAATCCGGGCAGCGGGAAACGCAGCGCCGCGTATTCCCCATTGTCTGCCTGTTTCCAGACGTACGCAGCGCAGAGCCCAAAGGTGGTCACGGAATAGCTGAACATCCGCTCCCTGGAATGTAGGTTGGAAGCAGCCTCTCCTGGGGACGCATCGTACCCGCTTTGTAGCATCCCCACTCCTGAGTGCGGGCTGGACTTTACAGCGGGCTTCTGACAAATACAGAAGATGGAAGCAATGGGGTGTCATTTCTGAGATTAGGCTGCAAGGACACTGGCTCTCTCTTGCTTGGAGGGAAGCCAGTTCCCAGGCTGTGAGCTGCCCTACAGGGAGGCCCAGATGTGAGGAATCCGAGTCTCTGCCCCACAGTCAGGGCTGAGGCCACCAACGTCCATGTGAGAGAGCTTGCAAGTGGGTCCTCCCCTGGCTGAACCTCGGCTGCAGGCTTTTGAGGGACCTGGAGTCAGAGGCACCAAACTGATACACATTCGGACCCTTGGCTCACGGACACTGTGGGGTCACTGGGCGATAAACGCTGTTTTAAGCATCGGGCAGTTCTTTATGCAGCCATAGATAAACGAACCCATTCTCCAAAGAGGCAGGAGCTCAGAAACCCAAGGCTTCTGTCCAGTTATTCAGTGGGCAGATGGCCCACTCATTCTCTTTTTGTTTTCTCATTTTATGTAATTACAGTCGAGCAGTGGGTTCCTGGAATCTCAGTGAGAACATAGGATGAAAAACCTTGTCAAAATATTCGATAGTAATATATTTGGTTGAACTTTTACACATAATTAAAATGTCAAATTGATCTTGCAGGAAAGTTAAACAGCCTGGTTATCTTTAGAACAGGTTGCCAGGGATCGTGTGTTTTCGTTTCTGTGTGACTGGAGGTGGAAACACGTGCCCAGGGAGGTTGAACTCCACGTCCGTGCGGCCAGGTCCTTGTGTCCTTGCGGTGCGTGCGTGCACACACCCTGAGCGCGAGCTCCTGCAGTGAGGATACGCTGTCTGGCTGCTCCCTTGGACTTGTTTTATACAATTTGCATGAGTCACAAGTGTCTTGCAGCATCTGCTTTTCTACACAGTACCTCATTTTTAGAGGAAAAGAAAAATGAAACTCACACGGGTTATTTTCTGTCTTACTATCTAGAAACTGTCTTGTCCTCTTGTTCTCTTTTTTCCTGGTTTTGCAAGCTTTGGGATCCTGTGGGCTCTGCCTTAAGAACTCTTCTCTTCTGTGCATTTTCTCCCTTGCTGTTTTCACTGTTCCGTCGCTAAGCCATGTCTGACTCTGTGATCCCACGGACTGCAGCATGCCAGGTTTCCCTGTCCTTTGCCATCTCTTGGAGTTTGCTCTAACTCAAGTCCTCGTTTTCTCCCTAGGGGGCCTCATCTGGTCCCAATCCTTAATTGCTTCATATGATGCAGACTCTCAGATGTCCTGTCCTGAGCTCTAGACTCAGGCCCCTTGACATCACACTTGGATGTCTAAAAGAAATATTCCACTTAAAATGTCCGGAAGAAGAACTAACTCCTGATTTTTCCTGCTGGTGTTCCCTGCTCCCCACTTTAACCAACAAAACGTTCATTTACCATGCGAGCCCGTATTGGGGGATAGCTTTGACTCCAGAAGCCCCACATTCAAGCCATCAGTGGGTTTTGTTGCCTCTGTCTTGAAGACATATACCAAATATGACCACTACTTACCACCTCCCCTTGATCCAAGCGAGGCCAGCCCACCAGCACCTATGTCTGCACTAACGCGATGTCTTAGGCTGATAACATCTTAGGCCATTTATCATGAGAAGCCAGAGTGATTTGTTAAAACCATATATTAGATTGCACCAGCTTTTTTTTTTTTCCTGGTTCAAAATCCTCCAGTGTATTCCTATCCCCTTTAAAACAGAAGAAAAAGCACATTTTAAAAGCGTCATCAGTCTCATCTCAACCAATAAAAGGTGGCTTGAGCAACGGGATCATTGAAGAGGATGTGGTGAGGGAACTGAGTGTCAACAGGGAAGTAAATTAGCTGTGGTGAGACAGGCTTTTGGGTTAATCAGCAAGAGAGGGAGAGGAGAGACATCGCAATGTGATCAGTTCACATCCTCCACCGAGTTGATTATCTTTTCAACTATAAAGCAGGAAGCAGGGGGCGAGGTTATGGTTAGAACCTAGCCCTGAGGCACATTTCTTAAGGGTCATTCTTTCCTGTTTACTTGTTAAATTTTTTTTACTTAGTTAGTTTTGGCTGTACTAGGTCTTCGTTGCTGTGCGGGCTTTTCTCTAGCTGCCGTGAGCGCGGGCTACTCGGTGGCTTCTCCCTGTGGTGGCTTCTCCTGCCGTGGAGCACAGGCTTCAGGAGTTGCAGCTTGTGAGCCTGGTTCCCGGGCTCTAGGCTCAGCAGTTGTGGCCTGCGGGCTTCGTTGCTCCATGGTGCGTGGGATCTCCCCGGATCAGGGAGCGGACATGTGTCTCCTACCTTGGCAGGCAAATTCGTTACCACTGAGCCACCAGGAAAGCCGCCTGTTTACTTTAACGATAAAGCGCAGTAGGTTTTGCCTTTGGAAGCAATGTATTAACTGTGAACCCTCACGATAAACCTTCCTACTATCCAGATCTCGTAACAATCTAGGTCTCCCTGGGGAAAGGAGCGACCCCCTTATTCCCCTATCTCTGACCCCCTTATTCCCCTATCTCTGAATCCTTAGTTGGCTCACTACCGCCAGCTCTTTGAATCTGGGTTTGTTCGTGACCCGTGTGTGCCCTATTGGGGTGCAATGGACGTAAACTTGACAGGTGAGGTAGCTGATGTTCAAGGGACTGAGTTCCTGAGTGTTGTATCTAAAATCACTCTGTTCAGTGATAATCAACCAGGACAACGGATATATTTTTGCCACGTAGACCTGTTCATGTTGCACCAGGGTTATCTGGATTTAATTTCCTGTCGGGTGGAAATAGTAAACGACAATCAGAAACTTAACGCGAACACTGCCGAGTTTGGACACTGAATCTGAAACACGGGTGACCTGGGCATTTTCCAGCTAAGTCATTAAGCTTGAATAACAGCAACAGTGACCGTCAGAGGAGGAAGAAACACATATCACACCCTGGTGCCAGACGCTTCGAGGCAGCTACGTCCAGAGAGAAACACAGACACATCACTCAGGAAGAGACGAGCAGCCCTGGGTGCTGGCCGCACTCGAGCCCAGCCGTGTCCACTCTCCAGTGGACTTCCTGCCTAAAACACGGACACATCACTCAGGAAGAGACGAGCAGCCCTGGGTGCTGGCCGCTCTCCAGCCCAGCCGTGTCCACTCTCCAGTGGACTTCCTGCCCGTCTCTGCCCGGCTGCGGTCCCAGGCGGCTCGCCTGTGCGCCCGTCATGACTTGGGCCCCAGACTAGGGTCCTGGTTGGGCTCAGCCAGCAGGAAGCAGAGCAAAGCTGAAGAGATAGAGGTGTTTCTGCCCTTTTACCTCCAGGTTTCAGTTCTACATCTCGGGCAGTCGCTGCCCCTGCCCCCGCCCCCCCCCACCATTGGCGATGCCAGCGGGCCCTTTCTCTTGGATGTGGGGTGCTCATGGACTCCCAGGGCCCGCCTTCCTCTAAAGTCCTGAGAGCTCCCTGGTCTCGCTGGTCTCCAGCTTCTCGGCATTTGCTCTCTCAACCGTTCCCTTAGAGATTCCCCCTCATATAACCACGGGCTTGAGTTTCCCCTCCTATTGCTGCCCTCACTGATTGCACTGGGAGTTCACACCCACGCTTACTTTGGATGGGGTTAAATATTCTGAAGAAGGAAGTTTCCCAAGAAGTACCATAATCAATTTAAATGTATGCAATATTAAAAGCATGAGATTTGAATTCTGTTCTATAAATACCTCATTTCCTTATTCCTGCAGTATTTGAGAGTTCGAAATGAAATACAATCAGCATTCCTTTTGTCAAAAATGCTTTTCTTTCTTTCTTTCTTTTTCAAAAGGAGCTTTTTATTAACCCGATTTTGGTTTGAACTCTGGGAGGTCTAGTATTCTTGAGGGAATCTTTTTGTTCTGTATTACATGGAGGTAAGCAATCTGGTAAATGTGTATTAAAGAATATTTTTCCTATGCTCAGGTCTTTGCTGCTGGTACTCCGTTAGTACTTGGCTTGATAGTGTCTGTTTACAACTGAATAAGTATCATGTCATTTATGGGCGTGAAGCTTGCTTTATTTTTTTTAATAATGTGTGTTGATGGGTGTAACAGAGAGATACAGACAGACCACATGTCCCGACCCAAACGTCAGCTGAGTCTTTATTCCCCCATTTTCATTTCCTGTCATTGCCAAATCACTAGACTTATAAAGGCAGGCAGCTTGTCTTATCTGATAGTCTGTTCACAATGAAAGCAGAATCCATGTTTCTGGAGGTCTGATTATTAGAAAATGGTAGCAGAGCAATATGTGAGTGGAGACAGAGCTGGCACAGAGGCAGAGAGAGAGAAAAAATATATTAAAGAGAAACCAGAATAAGGAAGAAGAGAAGGTAAGGTGGGTCGCTGTGAGTTACTCTGCACACCTGCTCCCGGGGGCAGGTAAGAGGCGAGAACACGGAAGTGATGAGGATCCAGGAGAAGTCGGCCAGCAGCCTCAGGTGCTCGAGACCACGTTCGAGGCTGCAGTCCAAGCTCTCAGGTGATACAGTAACCAGGATATTGGTGGACTTGAGAGCAGAGATCATACACATCCTGCCAGAGACCTCCATTTCCACCTTGCATTCAGAGAAATCAAGACCTTTAACTAAGCAGGGAGGGATTTGAAATGTCTCTCAAGATTTCTTTAATTGGTAAATTCTCCCTTCATCTGCTGTTTGTTTGTTTCCTCTCAGTTTGTCAAAGAAAATGGCATGTGTCCTATAGAGCAGCGGTCCCCAACCTTTTTGGCACCAGTAACTGGTTTCATGAAAGCCAGTTTTCCCACGCACGGGGAGAGGGTGGTGGTTCGGAAAGACGCGGGCGCGGCGCATCCTCTGAGCACTTTGCTTCTGTTCATATCACATCAGCCTTACTCAGATCACCAGGCGCTGGATCCTGGAGCTGCAGGCCTCCGCTGTGGAGCTTCCCGGGCTCTGGGTTTTGTTGGTTGAAACCTTGTGGTGTCATTTAGCCAGGCGCTCTTGCCCACTGATAAATAGAGATTTGATCAAGTTTAAGTTTGCTTTTTTTCTCCCCACAAGATCACTTCAAATATGTCTGTGGTCTTCAATACGGATTATCTCATTGTCTTTCATCTTGGGGTGTGGGCATGGATTGTGTGTGTGTGTGTGTGTGCGTGTGTGTGTGTGTGTGTGCGTGTGTGTCTCTGTGTGTGTGTGTCTGTGTGTGTGTGTCTGTGTGTGTGTCTGTGTGTGTGTGTGTGTGTGTGTGTGTGTGTGTCTGTGTGTGTGTGTGTGTGTGTGTGTGTGTGTGTGTGTGTCTGTGTGTGTGTGTCTGTGTGTGTGTGTGTATCTATGTGTGTGTGTGTGTGTGTCTGTGTGTGTGTGGGCCCAGTCATGTCTGACTCTCTGTGACCCCTGCGTGGACTGCAGCCTGCCAGGTCCCTCTGTCCACGGGATTTTCCAGGCAAGAAAACTGGAGTGGGTTGCCATTGCACTCTCCAGGAGATCTTCAGCGACTCAGGGATTGAACACGTGTTTCTAGCATCTCCTGCATTGGCAGGTAGATTCTTTACCTACTGTGCCATGTCTCAGGCTTGGATTAGTGGTCAGTAACTTGATCTTTTCATCTCTTGGGTTGACATAATCAGTTTAGTTCAGTCACTCAGTCATGTCTGACTCTTTGTGACCCCATGAACCACAGCACACCAGGCCTCTCTGTCTATCACCAACTCCTGGAGTTTACCCAAACTCAAGCCCATAGAGTCAGTGATGCCATCCAATCATCTTGTCCTCTGCCATCCCCTTCTTTTCCTGCTTTCAATCTTTCCCAGAATCAGGGTCTTCTCCAAGGAGTCAGTTCTTCACATCAGGTGGCCAAAGTATTGGAGTTTCAGCTTCAACATCATTCTTTCCAATGAACACTCAGGTCTGATCTCCTCTAGGATGGACTGGTTGGGTCTCTTGCAGTCCAAGGGACTCTCAAGAGTCTTCTCCAACACCACAGTTCAAAAGCATCTTCAGCGCTCAGCTTTCTTTATGGTCCAACACTCATATCCACACATGACTACTGGAAAAACCATAACCTTGACTAGATGGACCTTTGTTGGCAAAGTAATGTCTCTGCTTTTTAATATGCTATCTAGGTTGGTCATAACTTTCACTCTCCTCTTTCACTTTCATCAAGAGTTTCTTTAGTTCTTTTTCACTTTCTGCCATAAGGGTTGACAAAATGGTGATGTTTTAATTCTACTATTCTGCCTTCATTTATTAGCTGGAGTATTTCTACATGGACAGTCTTCCTTCCTTCCATTTGGAAGATCAACAATACAGCGTGCATGTAGAGTTGGGATGGACACTTAACTTTGCCTGTATTTACAAGTTTTTAAAAGAATGAGCTGGTTCCCTAGCACCCCCCAACTGTGATTACTAAGCATTTTCTTTTTAAAATGCTCACAAAGCACTTGGGATGTGTTTCAATCCATTGCAATTATTAGTCAATTGATACTCAGATTTTCCCATCTGGCCTAGTGAGGGCCCCTGCGTTAAATTTTGCCTCGGAGCCATTTAACTGTGGCCCTGCCCATCGACAGCAGCTACCTCACTCTCCAGTGTGACGTGACTATTTAATATTGCATTGCATGCTTCATGCCTGAGCCCTCAAATTGCTATTTCTCTGGGAACCCTTGGCTTGTCTATGAGAAATGGTATTCTAAGGCCAGAACATAGCTATATTTTAAAAATATAGACAGATACCAAGGAAATGGCTATCCACTCCAGTATTCTTGCCTGGAGAATTCATGGACAGAGGAGCCTGGCAGGCTACAGTTCATGGGGCTGCAAAAGAGTTGGACACAATTGAGTTGTTAGGCATGCATGCACATATGGATTTTATTATAAGACTTTCCCCTTGTTTTGGCATTGTCTGTTTCCTCCAAGTTCCTTCTTTCTTGTTTGCTTGTTCTATTTGCCCTCTGTGTTTCGTGTAGGTCCTTTGCCCGTGTGTCCTGATGCGTGGATGTCTGAGTGTTTTGGAGAATGAGACATTGAAACCGGGCCTGGAACCCTGTGTGAGCATGGCTTGCAGAGTGCTGGGCTTGACCTCAGGCTAGTTACGTCAAGGAGTCGCCATAGTCAAGTTCCCCCGGAAAGATCTTCCATTCTGCTGGCTGGGCGCATGAAGTCAGCCACCAGCACACGACCGTGGGATCAGGAGGGTCTGGCTTCTCTGCTCGGGGAGTGGACGTTCACTTGATTCTGTTTTCAATGTGGCTTCCTTCTGACTTAGGTCTGGGGCACTTCACTGCAGATGGAAAACTCTAGTCCTCTGCTGAGCAGGAAAGGGGAGGGCCTCTATGGGTCTAAGTGCTTCTGAGGCAGATTTCCCAACACCCTTTCTGTGTCCAGACACCCCCAGCCCCATCTGCAAGAGTACCAGTGCCTGCCTCCAACTCTCAAAGTCTTCGGGAATTCCACAGCGTAGGCCAACCTTCTTCTCGGTTGACTGCCCACCCTAAGGAGCATTTCTGGTTTCGCGTTTGCTCCTTGTCTTCTTGGCTAAGGCTTGAGCCTTCTTCTCTACTTTCACACCAAGGGCCACTAATATCTTCTCTTTCTGTGGCTTCAAGTGCTATCTGAATGCCTGTGACTTCTCTGAGAAGCAGATGCCAAAGTGGAATTAGACATGCAAGAGAACATAAGAAGATTTATCCCATCCCCTGACTACACTGTCACGTTCAGGGAAGACAGTATCGTTTCTGGAGAATGTTGTGTCCTCCTCACGGGACCCCTAAGCACCATAGAAGAGATTAGGTCTGTACTCTAATTCCATCCAATCATCACATCCTCTGTTTCCCCCTTCTCCTCCTGGCCTCAATCTTTCCCAGCATCAGGGTCCTTTCCAGTGAGTCGGCTCTCCGAGTGGGATTAGTGCCCTTATGACAGAGGACAGGGAGCTCCCTCACCCCCTCTGCCCTGCGAGGACTGAGTGAGGAGACAGCAGCTGTCACCAGGAAGCAGTTCTCACCAGACTCCACATCTGCTGGCGCCTTGATTGCAGACTTCCAGCTCCCAGATAGTGAGAGAGAACCTTCTGTTGCTTATAAGCCATCCTGACTATAGCATTTTTGTTATAGCAGCGTGAAGAGAGTCAAACAAGGGAATATGGCCAAATGAGAGAAACCAAGGAGAGACCCATGGCAGCTGAGCTGGGTGCCGGTCACTAAAACCAGAGTGGAGGCAGACTGCTGGGTCAGGGGCAGCAGACGTGATGACCCCACAGAAGGAAAAGCAATGGAAGGGACAGCTCTCAAAGGGGTTGACATGTGGCCACAAGACCAGACCATGACTGGTGGGCACAGTGTGGGGCTCAGGCTCTGGGGGGCAGACGGCACTCCCAGAGCCCTGAGTCATTCTTGGCTCCGCTGTACAGGAGGGCCCTTGTCAAACTGAGTAGGATTCTAGAAGCGAGTGCCCAGGGCAGTGGAGTGCTCCATATGTGGGGTTAATTTAACATTATCGGAAGCTGATTGGTCTTTAAAAGCAGAGTGTTCAAGCAGAAGCGGGGTCACCAGGTGTCCAGAAGCTTCATTCAAGAAAAGAGGGGCATATTGGATATCAGACTCCTGGGTTCAATTACAAATCAAAGATTCTGCTTTGATAGACCCACCCAGGGCTTCCCGGTTGGCACCGTGGCGAGGAGTTTGCCTGTCAATGCAGGAGGTGAGAGAAACGTGGTTTGGATCCCTGGGTTGGGAAGATCCCATGGAGTAGGAAACAGCAACCCATACATATCCTAGGTGTCTGGGAAACAGTTTGGATCTCTCTGGAAATATACCTGGAGAGGGAAGAAATCTCTCCACAGACTACCCAAGCTTGAGTAAATGGGGGCAATCAAGTTTCCCAAATGGCAGTTTCCACACAAGTTTTCAAGAGACTTTGACATTTCCCACCACGGCAATGGCGAGTGCGCGCTTAGTCGCTCAGTCATGTCTGACCTTTGTGACCCTATGGACCATAGCCCGCCAGGCTTCCATGGGATTCTCCAGGCAAGAACACTGGAGTGGGTTGCCATGCCCTCCTCCAGGGGATCTTCCCGACTCAGGGATCAAGCTCAGGTCTCCTGCATCGCAGGCAGATTCTTTACCATCTGAGCCACCAGGGAAGCCCATGGCAATGGCGAGGGGGGTACATATGGACTTAGAAGATCTGAACCCACCTTCTGTTAGATTTCACCCACAGCATCGTGTGCCCTGGATCACACCAGCTACTCTGACCCCAGTGCCTCCTGGGATGTAAAACGGCGACGTTCCATAGTCATCAGACTGAGAGGCCCAGGTGTCGGGCTGCACAGTCTCAACAGAAAGTTCTCTGGCGTGGAGGCACAGTCTGAACATCAGCATGCCTGCATTATCACATAACCCAGTCTCCACTCTTTTCTCTTACGCTTGTGCTTTCTGGGCAAAAACAATTGCCGAGAACAGCTTTTAAAGGTGCGATGACAGCTGTGTTGCAAGATATAACTCAATTCACATTTTGACAGATTCATAATAACTTAGAAAAGAAGCACATTGGAAGGATTTTTGTGGGCAATTGTAATAATATAAAAATGAGGCTGTTATAATTACAGAGTTTTATGAAGTACAGATTCAAGTGCTGTCTTTTCAACCAGAGGGTGGGCCGTGGGTGGTGGAAGCCTGGTGGACAGATGCCTGCAGGAAAAGGAAGTTTCAATGCAGAGAAGACAACGAAACTGTGAGTGTCTACCCCATGAAAATCTACCAGCTGGAACTACTAATTTTTAAACGCTTAGCATATCTACTCCGTAAAGAAAAGTAATGACTAGAAATGTTTCAACCAGAGAGGGTTTTTTCAGACCATCCTCCAAGATGCAGGCTGGGGTCCCTGAACTCTGAACTTGACTCAAAACCTAGCCTCCTGCTCTACTAAATGTAGGACCCAGTTCCGAGTGTATTTCCCATGAAAGTAGCTTTTGTCAAGGAATCAAGATGCTGCTGGGGTCAGATTCTAGTGAGAAAATGAGGAATACTCCCTAGGGATGAGCTAAAATTATTGTGAGATAAACACAATAATTTGTGAGTGTTATATACACTCTATATATATTACTTTGAATATTTTACAGAACGCTGCACATTTATTATTTTTTATTCGTGCTATTGATATTTGTTAATCTGGTATTAGCAGCAATGAAAAAATCAATGTGAAAACTAAGGAGTATTATGGAAAATCCAATTTTCAATTTGGCGATAGCAGCAATATTATGTGAGCTTTCAGAAACACAACTGTAGAGGGGGCCGAAGAGGATGGAGATGAACTGGACTTCACAATTTAGTTCCAGCTCATGTTTATTCCTTAAAGATCCCCAGGCCGGCTGCAGGAGTCTTGATCACACAGCGCACAACCATCAGCCTGAGGTGGTTCCTTTCAGTGAGTGGAACCCTCACCGACAGGAAGCAGAGGTGAAGGGGTACAATAGACTGAATTCCTGTGTCCCCTCAACATTCATATGTTGAAGGCTTCCTTGATAGCTCAGTTGGTAAAGAATCCGCCTGCAGTGCAGGAGACCTGGGTTTGATTCCTGGGTCAGGAAGTTCCCCTGGAAGAGAGAAAGGCTACCCACTCCAGTATTCTTGGGCTTCCCTTGTGGTTCAGCTGGTAAAGAATCCACCTACAATGCAGGAGACCTGGCTTTGATCCCTGGGTTGGGAAGATCCCCTGGAGGAGGAAAAGGCTCCCCACTGCAGTATTCTGGCCTGGAGGATTCCATGGACTGTATAGACCATGGGGTCTCAAAGACTCGGATACGGCGGAGACTTTCACTTTAATGCCCAAATGGAGGTATTAGGAAGCGGGGCCTGTGGGGCGTGAAGAGACGGTGAGGATGGGGCACCATGAGTTACATCAGAGCCCCTATGATGTCAGAGCCCAGGGCGCCCCTTGAGGACACGGCAGGGGAAGATGCCCGCCCGCAGAGCAGGCGAGAGGGCTGGTGTCTCAGCAGACACGGCATCTGCCGGCGCTTTGTCTTGGACGCCAGTCTCCAGAACTGCAGAGAACAAACCTCTGTTGTCTATAAGCCCCCTCGTTTGAGATATTTCTGTTATAACAGCCCCAACAGACTACGGCAGGGGGTGTTCAAGGGGCGGCCATAGTGTGCAGAGCCGCCTGAGATCAGCGAGCATCTGTGAGTGAAGAAGATACAAATGTATCCAATGTCTACTTCCTTCCCGAGACAAGTGAAGAGACAGCGCCAGTTTCAGCAAGCCTCCTGCTCTCAAGACTCTCCTGCGGAAAGCTGGATGTACACGTTCCTACACTACACATATATTGAATATAAAAATACAGTCTCGTTCTGCCAGGCAAATGGGCTGCTCTGCCACACCCCCCATCACTGCGAAGGCAGAAAATGAGACTCCTTAACAACGGTTGTGCCTCAGCGCTCAGCGTTGCTGGTTTCTTCCCAGCGTTGCCAGGATGTGTTTCTACGTTTGATTTGTTACAAGGTAACCATTCACCGTCTGGCAAAGCTTCTAAATGACACCAGGGTTCCTAGGTGGCACAGTGGTGAAGAACTTGCCCACCAAAGCAGGAGACACGAGAAATGCGGGCTCCATCCCTGGGTTGGGAAGATCCCCTGGAGAAGGAAATGGCAACCTGCTCCAGGACTCCTGCCTGGAGAATCCCGTGGAGGGAGGAGCCTAGTGGGGTACAGTCCACGGGGTTGCCTAGAGTCAGACATGACAAGCGAATGAGCATGCATGCTACATGATAAGCCCCATAAACCTCTGAACCATTTCGTGTCCTCAGTTGTTTCATGTGAGTTTCCCTTTGAAATATCCCAAGAAATCTGCAGTGCGCAAAAACGGTCAGTGAAGAACAAGCTTGACCAGAGATGGGGGACAGGCCACCACCCCACAGTCCTAGAAAGTCCCAGACCTTCTCTTTGGGAAGAGATCGGGCTTTCTGTAAGCCCAGGTAGAAGTCAAATACTGATCTTCAGTTCTCTGATGCTTTAAAAAAAAAATTCTTTTTCACTATTTGTAAGGCATCAAGGGAATTTACGTCTTTGCTGTGCATTTTGTTGTTGCTGTCATTTGCTCTGCAGATGGAAATGAGAAAGGAAAAGAAGTCTCAGCGTTTCCTTCCTCTGCTCTCTGGGCTCAGTTCAGTTCAGTTCAGTCGCTCAGTTGTGTCCGACTCTTTGTGACCCGGTTGACTGCAGCATGCCAGGCCTCCCTGTCCATCACCAATTCCTGGAGCTTGCTCAAACTCATGTCCATAGAATCAGTGATGCCATCCAACCATCTTATCCTCTGTCGTCCCCTTCTCCTCCTGCCTTCAATCTTTACAAGCATCAGGGTCTTTTCAAATGAGTCAGCTCTTTGCATCAAGTTTCCAAACTATTGGAGCTTCAGCTTCAGCGGTCCTTCCAGTGAATATTCAGGACTGATTTCCTTTAGGATGCACTGGTTGGATCTCCTTGCAGTCCAAGGGACTTTCAAGAGTCTTCTCCAACACCATGGTTCAAAAGCATCAATTCTTTGGCGCTCAGCTTTCTTCACAGTCCAACTCTCACATCCATACATGACCACTGGGAAAACCATACCTTTAACTAGATGGACCTTTGTTGGCAAAGTGATGCCTCTGCTTTTTAATATGCTGGTTGGGCTTCCCTGGTGGCTCAGAGGTTAAAGCGTCTGCCTGGAATGCGGGAGACCTGGGTTTGATCCCTGGGTTGGGAAGATCCCCTGGAGAAGGAAATGGCAACCCACTCCAGTCCTCTTGCCTGGAGAATCCCGTGGAGGGAGGAGCCTGGTGGGCTACAGTTCGTGGGGCCGCACAGAGTCAGACACGACTGAGCGACAAACTACTTCTACTACCAGGTTGGTCGTAGCTTTTCTTCCAAGGAGCAAGCGTCCTTTAATTTCATGGCTGCAGTCACCATCTGCAGTGATCTTGGAGCCCAAGAAAATTAAGTCTGTCACTGTTTCCATTGTTGCCCCGCCTATTTGCAGTGAAGTGATAGGCTCACAGGCACCCCAAGCCAGGGTCCTAGGAATGTCCACGCAGGGTGAGACAGCAACTGGCTCCTCAGAGTTCAGGACAGATGGGTGTCCACCAGGGGGCATCAGCTCTCCCGGAGCAGGGATGTAGCCCTGCAGGCAGGGCAGTCAATAGAGGCTGATGATGCAAGAGCTGTAAAAGTCCATGCATCCATGGCTGATTCATGTCAGTGTATGGCAAAAACCACCACAATATTTTAAAGTAATTAACCTCCATTTAAAATAAATAAATTAAAAAATAAATAAAAATCTATTCAAACATTTAAGTACTCAAAAGACAAAAAAGCAACAGACATAAATTTTAGTGTCTTTTCATGTTCTTTTAGGACCGCAGGATGTTCCAAGTCTTTCCAAAGACAGAGCAGCCTGCAGGGAAAAGGTTGCCTTCCCCGGTGCTAGGATCAGCTCTGGGTTCAGCCCCAGGTCTGTTCTGATCCCAAACACACAGACGTGGATCTTGTCCTTCTGGAACACTGGGGCTGGGAAGAAAGACCAGAACAACCCAAAGCGTCCTCCCAGGAGACAAGTCAACCAAGCTCTAGAGGGTTAGACGCTGTAGGTGACAAAGAAATGAGCCAACATCCCCAAACACCCACTGGGACTTAGCTGGCACCATTCAAAACGACTCATGGTTCCTGCAGAGCACACTCAGATTTCTCTCTTTCTGGGACAGAGCTGACCTTACAGGTCAAGTGCGTGCACTGGGAAACTATCTTTCTGTTCCAGCGTCTTCACAGTTATTCTGTGAGGGACGGACCTGCCACCAACTAAATGGCAGAAGCTGGTTTGTTCAGCTTTTTTTTTATTTCTTTAAAAACCTGCTCTTAAAATGTAACTGCTCTGGACAAGTATACCTCATAAACTTTGGTTAGTCAGTCATTTCTGAGAGTTGAATAATAGCATTTAAGTCCTAAAATAGATGGGTTACAACTTGCAAGAAACTGAGAGGATGGAGAGGAGATAAAAGTAAAAGGAAATGAAACGCAGGTGCAATCCCCCAATATTTACTCTGCTTCCTAATAAGTGCTTTATTGAGATACAACTCATACAGTACAATGACCCATGAAGCGTACAATCCATTATTGTGTATATACAGCACGGTGTGCCTGTCTCCATGATTCTGGAATATTCTTGCCATCCTTTTCGGTTACAGCTCTTCTGCTGCATATGAAGTGATGGGATATCTCACTGTGTTTTGTGCTTGCACTTCTCGGACGGCTAATGATGTTGAGTATCTTTATATTTGCTCATGGGTCATTTGTACATCTCCTCTGAGGAAATTTTTACTTGGATACTTTGTCCATTTTTAGTTGGCTTGCTTACCTTACTTTCTCTTTTTGATTTACAAATATTTTTATACATTATATACACAAATTCCTTATCAGAAATATGATTTGCAAACATTTTTTTTCCATTTGCAGGTTTTGTTTTTTTACGTTATTGATGGCACCTTTCAAAGCACAACAGTGTAATTATAATGGAGTCCAATTTTTATCTTTTTGTTGCTTCTGTTTTTGGCTTTGCGCTTATTTTTGGTTCTTACGGTAGAACTTGATTCATTCTGAGCTACCTTTTATACATTTGTAAGGTAATGATCCAAATTCCTTCTTTTTCATGTAAATATCCAGTTGTCTCAGGGCCATTTGATGGAGACTATTTGTTCCTCATTGAGCTTTCTTAGGATCCTTGTTCAAAAGTCAATTGACCAAAAGTGTTACACGGTTTAGTTAGCGACTCATTTCTGATGCAGTCAGTCAGTTCAGTCCCTCAGTCGTGTCCGACTCTTTGCGACCCCATGGACTGCAGCAAGCCAGGCTTCCCTGTTCATCGTCTCCTGGAGCTTGCTCAAACCCATGTCCATCAAGTAGGTGATGCCATCCAACCGTCTCATCCTCTGTTGTCCCCTTCTCCTCCCACCTTCAGTCTTTCCCAGCATCAGAGTCTTTTCCAATGAGTCAGTTCTTTGCATCAGGTGGCCAAAGTATTGGAGTTTCAGCTTCAGCATCAGTCCTTCCAATGAATATTCAGAACTAATTTCCTTTAGGAGTGACTGGCTTGATCTCCTTTCAGACCAAGAGACCTCAAGAGTCTTCTCCAGCACCACAGTTTTGTTTCATTGATTTACAAGTCTATCATTACTCCAGTACTGTACTATATTGATTACTTTATCTTTGCAGTAAGTTTTGAAATTGGAAAGTGGTTTTTTTTTTTTTTTTAGGATTGTTTTGGTTATCCTGGGTACCTTGAATTTCCATATGAATTATAGCATCAGCTTGTCAATTTCTGCAAAAATCCCACTAAAACAGTAATAGGAATTGTGTTGAATCTATCGAACAGTTCAGGAAGTATCACCATCTTAACAATATTAAATCTTATGACCAATGAACATGGAATAACTCTACATTTAGTTAGGTCATCTTTAATTCCTTTCAATGATGTATTGTAGTTTTCAGAGTATAAGTTTTGGACTTCTTTTGGTAAATTTTTGCTAAGTATTTTATTCTTTCCAATGCTAGTATAAATGGAATTGTTTCCTTAATTTCATTTTTGGGTTGTTCATGTAAATGTATACACATAAAATTGGTTATTGTATGCTGACTTTGTCTTCTGAAACCTTCCTAAACTCACTTATTCTTATAATTTATGGTGGATTCCTTCAGTGTATACAAGATTATGACATGTTCAGATAGAGATACGTTTTTCCTTTTCTAACAACATTAATTATATATAATTCTCTGACACACTTCTATCCAGGGTGGATAGAACCTCCAGGATGGTGTTGCATAGACGTGATGAGGACAGATATCCTTGTCTTGTTCCTGATCTTAGAGGAAAAGCTTTCACTGTCTCACTGTTAAGCATGATGGCACATGTGAGTTTCATAGATGCCCTTTACCAAGTTGAGAAAGTTTCCTTCAATTTTTGCCTTTTCAGTTTTTGTTTTTTTTTTTTTTACCATGAAAAGCTTTTGATTTGTTGACTTTTTATCAATAGTTTTTCTGCATCTATTGAGATGATTGACAACAATTGATTTTCAGGTGTTAAACCAACCTCATTTTCTAGGTTCAACCTTACTGATCATGCTGTGTAACCTATGTAGTAATTACTGGATTTGGTTTGCCAGTGTTTTGCTGACAATTTTTGCATCTCCATTCATAAGAAATAAAGGTCTATAGTTTCTTTTATTTTATGTTTTTGTTTGATTTTGATATCAGGGTAATATAAGCCTCATAAAATGAGTTAGAATTATCCCATCTTCTATTTTTTTAATACTCTGTGAAGAATTGGTGTTAATTCCTTTTACAAGTTAAAAAAAAATGTCTGACAGAATGCCCATCATCAAAAAAATTGACACGCAATAAATGCTGAAAAGAATGTGAAGAAAAGGGAAACTTTTTGTGCTGTTGGCGGGAATGTAAGTTGATACAGCCACATGGAAGACAGCATGGAGGTTCCTTTAAAAAGTAGGAATAAAACTAACATATGACCCAGAGATCCCACTACTCAGCCTGTATCCTGAGGAAACTAAAACTGATAAAGACACTTGCACCCCAGTGTTCATCGCACCAGGATTTACAATAGCTAGGACATGGAAGCAACCTGGATGTCCATAGACAGATGGATGGATAAGAAGCTGCGGTGCATATATACAATGGAATAGGATTCAGCCACAAAAACGAATGCATCTAAGTCGATTCTAATGAGGTAGATGAAACCAGAGCCTGTTAACAGTGAAGTAAGTCAGGAAGAGAAAAGCAAATACTGTATATTAATGCATGTATACGGAATCTAGAAAGACGGTCCTGATGAGCCTACATGCGGGGCAGTGATGGAGATACAGACCCAGAGGACAGACTTGTGGGCGCAGGGAGGGAAGGAGAGGGTGGGACGAATGGGGAGAGTAGCGTGGAGACATGTGCACTACTGTATGTAAAGCAGCCAGTCGGAATTAGTTGCATGACTCAGGGAACTCAAACTGGGCTCTGGAACAACCTACAGGGGCGGGAAGGGGTGGGAGGTGGAGGGAAGGTCCGAGAGAGGGGACACAGGTATACCTGAGGCTGATGCATGCTGACGTGTGGCAGAAGCCACCACAAGTACTTAAAGCAATTATCCTCCAATGAAAAAAAATGCATTAAAAACCTGATATTAGATGAATATTGCGGGGCAAAGCTGGATTTCAGACAATATGCTTAAGTCAAAAAACTGCCAAAGGCCAGCAATGGGTTTGCTGAAAAAAGAGCAGTTCTCCTGAATCAAGTAGCATTCTGATAATAGAAAGGTAGATAGAGCCTTAATAAGCAAGCGTGATAACAGCTGTTAGCTACTAAAACAGGCATCGTAAAGGCACATTTTGAAGGACCCACGGTTTGCTGTGGTGAATAGAGACACAGTCATAGCCTGGGCAGTTTGACGAATAGTAATACAACAGAGAGGCTTCCCGGGTGGTTCAGTGGCAAAGAACCCACCTGCCAATGCAGGAGACGTAAGAGACAAGGGTTCAACCCCTGAGTCGGGAAGTCCTCCTGGAGGAGGACATGGAAACCCACTCCAGTATTCTTGCCTGCGCCCATGGCGTCCCAAAGCGTCAGACACGACTAGAGTGACTTAGCAGGCAGCATGCAACAGAAAGATGGCTCTGAAACCCTGCATTCTTGAATGTGAAACAGGCAGCTGGTGAAGCTGCCGTACTGCACAGAGAGTGCACTCGCAGCTCTGTGATGACCTCAGTTCAGTTCCGTTCAGTCGCTCAGTTGTGTCCGACTCTTTGTGACCCCATGAATCGCAGCACGCCAGGCCTCCCTGTCCATCACCAACTCCTGGAGTTCACTCAGACTCACCTTCATTGAGTCCGTGATGCCATCCAGCCATCTCATCCTCTGTCGTCCCCTTCTCCTCCTCCCCCAATCCCTCCCAGCATCAGGGTCTTTTCCAATGAGTCAACTCTTCACATGAGGTGGCCAAAGTACTGGAGCTTCAGCTTTAGCATCATTCCTTCCAAAGAAATCCCAGGGTTGATCTCCTTCAGAATGGACTGGTTGGATCTCCTTGCAGTCCAAGGGACTCTCAAGAGTCTTCTCCAACGCCACCGTTCAAAAGCATCACTTCTTCGGCACTCAGCCTTCTTCACAGTCCAACTCTCACACCCATACATGACCACAGGAAAAACCATAGCCTTGACTAGACGGATGGCTTGCAGCCGCCTGCGCTTAGTGAGCCGGCT
>SJXQ01000460.1:49175-128223 GCA_006408695.1 Aepyceros melampus | reverse complement strand
TTTCCAGATTTGCTGGCATATTGAGTGCAGCACTTTCACAGCATCATCTTTCAGGATTTGAAACAGCTCAACTGGAATTCCATCACCTCCACTAGCTTTGTTCGTAGTGATGCTTTCTAAGGCCCACTTGACTTCACATTCCAAGATGTCTGGCTCTAGATTAGTCATCACGTCGTCATGATTATCTGGGTCGTGAAGATCTTTTTTGTACAGTTCTTCTGTGTATTCTTGCCACCTCTTCTTATTATCTTCTGCTTCTGTTAGGTCCAGACCATTTCTGTCCTTTATTGAGCCTATCTTTGCATGAAATGTTCCCTTGGTATCTCTAATTTTCTTGAAGAGAGATGACCTAGAGGGGGTGAAAGGGGGGAAGGGAAGGAGGTTCAAGAGGGAGGATACACATGTTTACTCAGGGTTGGTTCGTGTTGTTGCACAGGAGAAGCTAACACAACACTGCAAAGCAATTATCCTCCAGCTAAAAATAAATCTGACCAAGAAACTACAGGCTTAAAAGGCAAAGGAAGCAAGAGATCCAAATGAAATCTCTCTAAATATCAGCCAAACTGTCTCTTCCAACCAGCTGAGAGAGGTCAAGACAGAACCATGAGAGGAAGATCAAGCTTACTCCTGCTTCTCTGGGCAAACAGGACAGAGTACAGGCCCGGCGTCTGGGCTCCACTGGCCTGCCTTTCCCTGCTGGGATGGCTCTGGTCTGCATTTTCCCTCCCAGCTGGAGTCTGGCAGCTACAAACACCCACAATTACAGGAGAGCCTCTCGTTTTCTGCTCTGTGGTTGAAATAATGACCGTCTCTCTTTTCATTACTGTTCTAATGGCTTCACATTCTGGATCCCTGTGATATTATTCATAATGGCAAAAGGGGTCTTATTTAGCATCGGGAAAACTCCCCCATACATCACTTCAAGAGCGGATGGGTGCACTGATAGGTTAACAAAGTTGCCCAGACACGCGGCTGAGCCATTGAAGGATGTGGCAGTCAGCGGGTGTGTGTGGGCGTGAGACAGCAGCGCTCCGCTCAGACCTTCATGCTGGAGACGTGTTCAGCCCACGCCTGAGTTCCGAGTCGGAACAGACGGGGCGTTTCTTAAATGCACGGCTTGTATCCCAACAGCATTCCTTAAGTATGCAACATTTCACTGAGCTCCCGGGTCTTCCAAAATGTATCCCCCACCTCCTAAATGCAATACACACAAATCACCTTCAAAGATAAAATGCATAAACAAAAATGGCAAGCTCCTTGGCTGTCCAGTGGTTAAAAATCTGCCTGCAATGCAGGGCACACAGGTTTGATCCCTGGTCAGAAAGATCCCACTTGCCACAGATACTGACCCCGAGTGTCCTAGAGCCTGGGGGCTGCAATGTGGATTCCACGTGCCACAGCTAAGACCCAAGGCAGTGAAACAAGTTTTTAAAAAGAGAGCAAAGAGGCATTAAGAACATTTAGTGTAAGCAGCGTAGGCATGCCTTTTCACAGGGATTCCAAGCTGTGCTGGGAGAGGCCGTGAAGACTGGGCACTCTGGGGCCTCCAGGGTTTCTTGCTGGATGTAAGCACACGTTCCTCTCATACGGGACACTCAGTTCTTTTCCAGTTTGGTAACAAACTGGCCATGGACAGAGAGCCCTGAGATGTGACCCAGGCTTTTCTGGAAGGAGAGTGGCTCACACTGAGCTGAAGCACCTTCATCCAGACCACGATCCACTGTCCAGCTTCTCTCGTCTCTCCCAGCCCTTCCCTAACGTCGGGGCCCCTCACCCTCTGCATCCAGCAGCAATCTCACCAGCATCCCATAGCCTCTCCCTCTGCCTCTGGGTTCTCCCGAGTGCTGCCCTTCCTGTGATTTATTAACAACCAAGCACTTAAAGTTGCCTACAGCGTTAAGCAGCAGAATGAGCTAATGTGTTACTGTCTGTTCTCATTTATGATAGAACACTTATCAGGGCATCATCAGCTGTGACTCAACTGCGATGCCGACAATGACAGCGAAAGAGCACAGAGCCGAAAACTGCGGAAGCCCGGCGATCAACCAGGTCTACCGCCTTTGACTGTCCGAGGGCAAAGAGTTCAGGGTGCGTTTGGATGATTCTGTTAATGTGCTTCTTGAAAAGAGGGAAATGTAAAATATGTAACTTACTTGTTGCTTGTCAACTTTTGAGCTTGAGTTATTGGAGTTTCACAGTATCAATATTGTAGGGCCCTAACATTGTTCGGAGAAGGCAATGGCACCCCACTCCAGTACTCTTGCCTGGAAAATCCCATGGATAGAGGAGCCTGGCGGGCTGCAGTCCAGGGATCGCTGAGATTTGGACAAGACTCAGTGACTTCACTTTCACTTTTCACTTTCATGCATTAGAGAAGGAAATGGCAACCCACTCCAGTGTTCTTGCCTGGAGAATCCCAGGGACAACGGAGCCTGGTGGGCTGCCACCTGTGGGGTCACACAGAGTCGGACATGACTGAAGCGACTTAGGAGCAGCAGCAGCAACATATTGTTAGGGCCCTAACTATGCAAAATCGTGTCACAGTGTCGTTCTCACCTCTAAAAGCGTGGCCTAGATATTTAAACACCACAGAGAAAAGACAGCAGCTAAAATGCCCACCCTTTCTTATTTCACACTCTTTTCTTTTTACCTGCCTGAATATGTGAACATTCCAGACAAGAAATATATGACAGGACAATGCAAGTCCCAAATGTAGTAGCTGGATGCAAAGGACTTTTCTGAAGCATGCTGCCTTCTTGACATCTGATAAAATTGTTCTTCATGAGAGTGGTCAGACAGAGAAGCTCTGAGTGTTCCTCCGGGGTCTGAAGCTTCTGGAAATCTGGTGTCTGGGGAAATAGAAGAGGGAAAACCAGAAGATGTTACTGAATTGAATCTGGCAGGGGATGGAAGCGGAAGAAAAGGGAGGGAAGCGCGACTTCACAGAGGTTGATGCGACTTTTCAAGAAACGAGGGAAGATTAATGCCCTTAGGGCCTCTGCCTGCCTCAGCGTGACAGCAACAAAAACGCCATAAACCAGGTAGCGGCTCATAAGCGAGAAGTTCATTTCTGACGGTCCTGGAGGCTGGTGCTGGCAAATTCCTGACTCATAGACCACCCAATAACCTCACCTGGTGGAAGGGATGAAGCGATCTGGGGTCTTTATAAAGGCACTAATCCTATCGTGAGGGCTCCATGCTCACTTCATAATCACCTCCCAGAGACCCTGCCTCCAAACACCGTCACGTTGGGATTAGGATTCAGCACGAGTTTTGAGGAGATGGGAACTTTCAGTCCACAGCACTCTGGCAAAGCTCCTGTCTCAAGAAATCCCTCTGGAAATGTTAGAACCGGGTGTCTTGGGGCTGGTACCCCTTCCTCCTGGGGACCACTGTTTCTGAGCAGAGAGAGAGTTTGGGTGCCCTCTTCTTGGTCCCTTCTTTACTGAGATGAGAGAGACTGGTCTCTCTCTAGGCTGGGTGCTAGACAGACCACTTCGGTTATCTCTGGGCTGGGAGAGCTCACACATGCACTTTCTCAGCATCATATTTCCAGTTCTGAAGAACTGAGGAAGAAGACATCTGAACTGAAGACAGAGGTCAGGAAAGGAGGCCCCTCACTCCACTCAGATCCGCTTCCCCCAGCATCTGTGATCCAGTTTCTGTTACCAAGACACTGTGAAGAAGTACACTCTGGGGCTCCAGGGCTTGAAGCTTCCATTTTCCTTGGGAACAGGTATATTGTTTCCCTTTTTTCTTCTTCTTGTTTTAGCTGTGTGTGCTGTCTGGAGGCGGTGAGGGGAAGCCCATTTTCCTGCCTTTCCTGGAGTCTGGAGCTGCCTTCCTTGCATGCCCTGCTTCATGTCTGCTCCGTGGCCAAGACCAGTGTAGCCTCTTCTCCTTCTGATCCCCTGCCCTCGGTGTCCCTCCTGCGGTCCTCTCCTCTTCTGCCTGTGGTCCCCTCTCCCTTTTCCTCTCTTATACGCACCACTGATGACATTCACCATCCACTCACACAATGCTGGGAAATCTCCCCATCCCCAAATCTTCAATTTAATCACATTTACAAAGAAGTTTTCCCCCATGTAAGGTAACCTTCCCAGGTTCCAGGGTTTCAGACCATGAAATATTTGATGAGCGTTTTACCGCTACCATACTGGGACTCTGATTTTGATTCCCATGAGGCCTCAACTCCAGTATCTGTGTGAGATTCCTGCAACATCCTTGAATCCTTTGATATGACATGGACACTTGAATAACCTGGAATATATTATAGTCTATTTTTCTGCTTTGTTTGTACTTCTTTGGTTGCAATAAACAAAAATAAGATTAAAAATTGAAGTGGAAAAAAAAGTTTTGTGGTAAATGTAATTGCATCCTCAAACAGTTTAAATATTTCTGTTAGGAAACTTTAGACCTAATAAAATTTTTATGGATTAGCAAGACATAAAATAAATATACCTAAAATCAATTTTTTTCTTCCATACCAGGAATACCTGGAATAAATCATTTATAGGAATTTCTATTTACTATAGAAACAAAACCATAAAATATTTAGAAACAAATTTAAGAAGACACACATGACCTTTATACTGAAAATGACTGAAGTTTACCGAGATATATAAAAGCCTTCAATACAGAGATCAGTATCTCACTTTCAACATGGGAAACCTGATTATGATACGTCAGGTTTTAGCACATTAATTGATGAATTCCACTTAGTTTTGGGTATGATTTCTTCATGGAACATTAAGGAAAGGTTTTAAAATCCGTCAAGAAGATAAAACTAAAGAGCATTTTGACAGAAGATTAGGAAGTAGAGAAACACTGACAGGATGACTGAGGATGTGACCACGATTGAAGGCCAGTCAATGGTGTTGGAGCCGCACCCTGGGCAAGCTACGCCCCTCAAGGGAAGCTGCTGCTGCTCCTAAGTGCTTCAGTCGTGTCCGACTCTGTGCGACCCCATAGACAACAGCCCACCAGGCTCCCCCATCCCTGGGACTCTCCAGGCAAGAACACTGGAGTGGGTTGCCATGTCCTTCTCCAATGCATGAAAGTGAAAAGTGAAAGGGAAGTCGCTCAGTCGTGTCCGACTCTTAGCGACCCCATGGACTGCAGCCTACCAAGCTCTTCTGTCCATGGGATTTTCCAGGCAAGAGTACTGGAGTGAGGTGCTAATTATATTATTTCTAAAATGAGGCATGCCAACACTGAGTATTACGTATTTAAGTATCACTGAATGTATCTTTAAATTTTATATTGTGCTGGTTTCTGCCGGACATCAGCATAAGTCAGTTGGGCCCCCTCCCCTCTCCCACCCACCCCGCCCCTCTAGGCTGCCCTAGAGCACTGGGCTGAGCTCCCTGTGTCAACAGCAAATTCCCATCGGCTCTCTGCTTTTCTTATGGGAATATACATGTTTCCAGGCTCTTCTCTGAATTCATCCCACTTTCTTCTTCCTCCACTGCAGAGCTGAATACAATGTGTTCTGGAAATCTGTCTCTGACAGTAACATAGCACGTGTTAGTTCTGTTGCTGAAAACAATGTTTCAATACGAAGATCTGAAATATAATTGTTCTACGTCAATAGTGGGGAAAGTTAACATTCTAAATTAATACACTAGCATATTTCATGTACAGTTAAAATGTATACAAAGTTAATTTAATACGTAAAAATTAGTTTCAACCGTGTCGCAAAAAACTTCATGAAGTCAGTCTGGACAAAAGCAACTTTAAAATATTCTCCAGGGAAAAAAGGCAAACTCACATTATTTTGGGATCCTCATTATTCCAGCACTTTCTATGGCCTGTCTTTTATCAGAAAGTGCTTGGAGTCAGGCTGTGGAAGGAAGCAGGTGGGGTCTCCATGCTTCTCTAAGCTCAGAAACAGGATGGCACACAAGTGAAAGCGGAGCATGCAAACGTGCGCGCTGTTATTTTTAAGCATGATGACCAAACACAAGGAAAAACAAACGAGGCAACAGGAGAGAAGACTGAACCAAGAGCTGTTACCGGTATAAACAATCGGGCCTCTTAGAAAAAGGCTCACTTCACAACATCTAATAGAATAGAAAATAAACTGAGTAGACTCTCCAGGCAAGAACACTGGAGTGGGTTGCCATGTCCTTCTCCAATGCATGAAAGTGAAAAGTGAAAGGGAAGTCGCTCAGTCGTGTCCGACTCTTAGCGACCCCATGGACTGCAGCCTACCAAGCTCTTCTGTCCATGGGATTTTCCAGGCAAGAGTACTGGAGTGAGGTGCTAATTATATTATTTCTAAAATGAGGCATGCCAACACTGAGTATTACGTATTTAAGTATCACTGAATGTATCTTTAAATTTTATATTGTGCTGGTTTCTGCCGGACATCAGCATAAGTCAGTTGGGCCCCCTCCCCTCTCCCACCCACCCCGCCCCTCTAGGCTGCCCTAGAGCACTGGGCTGAGCTCCCTGTGTCACACAGCAAATTCCCATCGGCTCTCTGCTTTTCTTATGGGAATATACATGTTTCCAGGCTCTTCTCTGAATTCATCCCACTTTCTTCTTCCTCCACTGCAGAGCTGAATACAATGTGTTCTGGAAATCTGTCTCTGACAGTAACATAGCACGTGTTAGTTCTGTTGCTGAAAACAATGTTTCAATACGAAGATCTGAAATATAATTGTTCTACGTCAATAGTGGGGAAAGTTAACATTCTAAATTAATACACTAGCATATTTCATGTACAGTTAAAATGTATACAAAGTTAATTTAATACGTAAAAATTAGTTTCAACCGTGTCGCAAAAAACTTCATGAAGTCAGTCTGGACAAAAGCAACTTTAAAATATTCTCCAGGGAAAAAAGGCAAACTCACATTATTTTGGGATCCTCATTATTCCAGCACTTTCTATGGCCTGTCTTTTATCAGAAAGTGCTTGGAGTCAGGCTGTGGAAGGAAGCAGGTGGGGTCTCCATGCTTCTCTAAGCTCAGAAACAGGATGGCACACAAGTGAAAGCGGAGCATGCAAACGTGCGCGCTGTTATTTTTAAGCATGATGACCAAACACAAGGAAAAACAAACGAGGCAACAGGAGAGAAGACTGAACCAAGAGCTGTTACCGGTATAACAATCGGGCCTCTTAGAAAAAGGCTCACTTCACAACATCTAATAGAATAGAAAATAAACTGAGTAATTTGAGCAAACTTGAGTACATGCCCTTGAATCTGTGCTATTAATACCTGCCCTTGGGAATCCCTAAAGCGTGAATCCTGCATATGCAGGCAGCTGAAGATACCTGGGCATTTATAGCTCAAACGTCCTGACGTGTTCATTTCTGCTTTCGTCACAATAACCACAAATGTCCTTTACCTGATAGATAAGCAAAGTGCGCACATGCATGGAGCCGCTGCTGTCCAGTCGCTAAGCCTCACCAGCTCCCTGTGACCCCACGGACGGCAGCACGCCAGGCCTCTCTGTCCCTCACTATCTCCCAGAGTTCGTCCAGGTCCATTGCATCAGAGACGCCATCCAATCATCTCACCCCCTGCTGCCTGCTTCTTCCTTGGCCTTCAATGCTTCCCATCATCATGTTTCCCATCATCAGGGTCTTTTCAGTGAGTCAGCTCTTCGCATCAGGTGGCCAAAGTATTGGAGCTTCAGCTTCAGCACCAGTCCTTCCAACGAGTATTTGGAGTTGATGTCCTTTAGGATGGACTGGTTTTTGATGTCTTTGTACCCAGTCATCAAAAGGAGTGAAGTACTCACTCAGGAACAACATGGACAAACCTTGAAAAAATTATGCTGAGAGAAGAAAGTCAGACATAAAAGGTCACGGATTACATGAATCTATTTAAATGAAATATCCCAAACTGTTAAATTCACTGAAACAGAATGTAGACTGGACCTGGAGATGGAGAGAGCAGATGGGCAGGGACTGTCTAAAGGGGGTGCTGGCTGCCTCTGGGGGTATGAACATTTGTGGAACTCGTCAGTGTTATGGTGCACTGTGGACGTACAAACTGCTTCTGGGTTGTACAGGTAAACATGACCACGTTCACGTCACATGAATTTTAACTGAACTGTCTCCTCAGTTCAGCTCAGCTGCTCAGTCGTGTCCAACTGTTTGCGACCCCATGAACCGCAGCACACAGGCCTCCCTGTCCATCACCAACTCCCGGAGTTCACTCAAACTCATGTCCATCGAGTCGGTGATGCCATCCAACCATCTCATCTTCTGCCATCCCCTTCTCCTCCCGCCCCCAATCCCTCCCAGCATCAGAGTCTTTTCCAATGAGTCACTTCTTCTCATCAGGTGGCCAAAGTATTAGAGTTTCAGCTTCAACATCAGTCCTTCCAATGAACACTCAGGACTGATTTCCTTTAGAATGGACTGGTTGGACCTCCTTGCAGTCCAAGGGACTCTCAAGAGTCTTCTCCAACACCACAGTTCAAAAGCGTCAATTCTTCGGCTCTCAGCTTTCTTTATAGCCCAACTTTCACATCCACACATGACCACTGGAAAACTCTCTTAAAAGGAGACAAACAAGCTGTATAACAACTCTCGCCCAACAGCCAAGAGTCAGCCTAGACTGTTATTATTCTCTCACAACCACAAATCTTGCTGGGTACTCCCTTGAAGAGTGCCCAGGACCCCCTCTCTACTGGCTCCCACCCTGGCCCTGCCCGTGTGGCCTCCAGGCTGGCCCAGCTCTCCAAGCTCATGCACGCCCCTGTGCAGTCTCTCCTCCACCTGCAACTTTTCCCATCAGAGGCCTCCCCTCCCCCATTTCCAGACCAGAGTGGAGACCTTCCGGCCCCTTCACTCTCCTCCTGTAGCCCCTTTCATTTATCTGCACTGGCCACCTGACTTCTCCACGAATGTGCCAGGGAATCCTCCAGCACTGGGCCTTTGCACCTGCCATTCCTTTTGCCCCGACAATTTTCCCCAGATGCCCATGTGCCTTCCCTCTCTTCTTCCTCAGATATCTGCTCCAATGTTAGCTGTTTTTCATAGTAAAGTAAGGGCAAAGTTAACAGGGCATAAAAATTGTAACCCTTCCTGCCGTGAGACATGTCCTTCTCTCCTTGGCTTTTCTCTATAGCACTAATCATCTGGCAGGCAGAGCCTGCCAGAGCCTGTCTCATTTGCTTACTTTCTGTCTCTTGGAGTAACTGTGAGCTCTGGGAGGAGGGACATTGCCCCTCGTTCCCCTCAGAGGGAGCTGCTAAAGGCAGTTAGCTGGTACATCGGGACTTTGCTCATGCCAGGAACCTCCTCCATTAGGCTGCTCTCAGGACGGAGCAGGGAGGACAGTGGCGATGGGACATTCCTGCCGCAGCCCCAAAGCACACACCAGGGTCTGCCCTGAAGTTCTCCCTGCAGGGCTGGCCAGGAGATCCTCAGGATGCCTGCAGTCTGAAGCGCCACACCTCTCCTCTCCCAGGGTTCAGACCTCATTGTGACCTGAACGCTGTCCACCTCCCTGCTCCCTCTCCACGTCATTCTTGTCGAGGTTCTCTGTGTTCCTTGACCTCCAAATCCATCTGTCCAAATCCAGAGGATCTGGACAGTAAACATATGGTCTCTTCCATTCAATTTTACAGGAAGTCCCCTACATACAAGCCTTCAAGCTGTGGACTTTCAAAGATGCAAACGTGAGGTCCATCAACGTCAGATGCAGCTGGCCCTGCATCTCCCGTTGCTGACAGCCCTTCAGCTCTGCCACCTCCCACCTTCTCTCCCTCCTCCAGTCATGCTGGAAGCCAGTGTGAGGAATCCCACCCGTGACAGGGTCACATGGCAGAGATTGGATGGGCAAGGACGAGTCAGATCTCAGGTTTTCCCCCTGGCATTTCCTGAGCATGTACTCCCCCCCCCCAAAACAAGAATCTGCCTGCTTTTCCACTCTTCTGACATTCTCTGGAAAAAGTCAATTCAGGGCTATAGTCTTCTGCATTTGAAAGAGTGTTTCAATCCCAAAACCTCTCTGATGGATTTCTAGCCTGTCTGCAGGCTGCGCATGTGATTGTTTGAAGCCTCCCGACCTAAAACATCCTACGAAGGTAGGGGCTTCCGAGGAGTCATAATCATTAGAATAGGACTGATTAAAGGTTTCATTTGTTGAGCCAATACTTGCTGCCAAATTTTCATATCTTTTATTTAGATATAGTTGGTATATAGAAAAACAGGTGGAGACCTGGTATAGATCTTTGAGTTAAGTACTTTCTTTGTTATAACTCACTGCACCTTTGTCCTAGAGGAATGTAACTTTATTTAGTATTTTGAGAGTAATGCAGAGTAAAGAAAAAACACTTCTAGGGAAAAGGAGTTTTCTGGTTGATAGACAATTACCCAGGAAGAGAGCCATAAAAAATGTTAACAGGCCTCTTGGCCAGAAGATAATGTAAACCACCTGAGACCTTTTGTAAACAGGAGGATATGCAAAAAAGAAAGCCTTGTCTCAATGAGGGTCAGGACTGCTGCCCCTGCATAACTCTGCCTATCCCATTATGTACAACTTGGGGTATATAAGCTGATTTTGAAAAATAAAGTTTTGGGAGTCTTGCACCGATGCTGGGCTTCCCCTGTGTCTCTTATTTTCTCTAATTTCTGGCTGAATTCCCATCTGGAGCGGGGAGGCTCACCACGTCTACTTACTTACCCTGGCTGCTAAGATCCACGTGAAAGTGGGCCTAAGGCGGGGCACCCTTAGAGATTCAAGTGGATGCCGGTGGCCTAACATAAATGGTGTAAACCTCTTGTCTCAAGGTTTTATTGGTTTTCCCCATAAACCAAGTTATTCAGCCTTCTTTTCTCCATCTAAAATTTCCTACTATACTATTTATTCCTGATCTAAACTTATATTTCTAAATAAATAAGTTTTTCCTCGCCTACACCATCCCCGCTTCGAATCACCCTGGATCCACCGAGGCTGGACCTCGGCACAGTCAGTCACTCTTCTTGCTTGTTCATGGATGCCAGCCCCTGAGTGCCAGCTGTCGTACTGTACCACTGTACTTTCCAAGGTTAAAAATATTTTATCTTTGGTATTTTGTATTCAGTCCAGTTCAGTTCAGTTGCTCGGTTGTATCCAACTCTTGCGACCCCATGGACTGCAGCATGCCAGGCTTCCCTGTCCATCACCAATTCCTGGAGATCACTCAAACTCATGTCCATTGAGTCGGTGATGCCATCCAACCATCTCATCCTGTCATCCCTTCTCTTCCTGCCCTCAATCTTTCCAAGCATCAGGGTCTTTACAAATGAGTTAGTTCTTTGCATCAGGTGGCCAAAGTACGAGAGTTTCAGCTTCAGCATCAGTTCTTCCAATGAACATCCAGGACTGAGCTCCTTTAGGATAGACTGGTTGGATCTCCTTGCAGTCCAAGGGACTCTGAAGAGTCTTTTCCAACACCACAGTTCAAAAGCATCAATTCTTTGGCACTCAGCTTTCTTTATAGTGCAACCCTCACATCCACACATGACTACTGGAAAAGCTACAGCTTTGACTAGATGGACCTCATTTGTGTGGAAAGTATTAGGAACCTATGACAGTATAACGCAGTATGCCTGATGGTGCTGGCCGGGCACCTTGGCTAACTCTGTTGGATTAACGAACAAGTTGGAATCATGAACTTGCTCTCGGAATGGAACTCACTCGTACATATACAGGGGACTTACTGTACTCCCAGAGCCTCAGAAGTACAAACGCTCACTTATGATTAGCAAAGCAACAGGTATAAAGTATATTTAAAGCAATGAACAATGAAACATGCAGAAGAAAATGGCACTGTAACATCTTGTTTCTCCAAGTGTTTGTTACGTGTTAGTTACTTCTTCAATTATGTTCAGCTCTTTGTAACCCCATGGACTGTAGCCCACCAGGCTTCTCTGTCCATGGGATTCTCCAGGCAGGAACTGGAGTGGGTTGCCATTTCCTTCTCCAGGGGATCTTCCAGACCCAGGGATTGAACCCAGGTCTCCTGCATTGTAGGCAGATTCTTTACCATCAGAGTCACCAGGGAAGCCCCTACCTAAGGAAATAAATAATGCTGATGAGTTGATTCTGAGACGATAATGTCTTAGAAACGTCATACCTTGCTAGTATTGATAATTAGCATAGCATTTTTCAAAGCTAGCTTGGCAACATGAAGAAAGGATTTTACAGCTTGATTCAGCAGCCCCTGAGGACTGATTCTAATGAAATCACTTAAAATAGAACAGAACTAGGGAAACACTGCAGCATGCCAAATTATCCACTGTGTCATTAAGTGTAAAGGCAACAAAGGGCATTTCCAGCCAAAATTGCTCCCTTGCGTGAGTCCTCACATTATTTAAAAGGAAGATGCTGAAATGGAATTGCACTTGAGTCACGTGTTTGAGGCACAGGGGCAGGAGAGCTGGGTTTTCCGGGCCCTGACCCTCTGCCACAGTCCCTCCTTATTGATGGAAGGGGTTGATGGTGCCCACATCTCTGAAGTCACTGAAGCCTGTGCCCCCAGAGCATGAGGTGGCACGTCTCCCCGTTTGATAAGTGGGATTTCTGTCATGTTCAGATTCATTTTATCTCCACGCTCAATACTTGGGAGAACACACGCAATTTTGTTGACTTTTCAGAGGGCAGTAATTCTGACGCGTTTTATCAGCCTAAGAACAGTTTCCCAGAGTTCAAACAGGAAAGAACTACGCTGAGCGCACAAATCAGCTTTTAAATGCATCTTGCTTTCTAAAATGTAAAGATGAATACAATTGTGCTTCTTTGAGTTGGAGACACAATACAGAGGCTGAGCCTCCACGTGGAGAACGAGGTCTCTCCAGACCACTCACCCAGGCCTGCACGCCATCACCATGTGTCGGCTGACTCCAGGGGCAGGAGCCGTCCAGGTGGAGTTGGTCCAGCGCATCCTCAAAGGCAGGCACACACACACATACACACACACACAGACATACACACACAGATGTACACACACAGACACACACACAGAGAGGCACACATATGCACACGCACACACAGGCACAAACACACAGGCACACACATGCGCACACACATGCACACATGTGCACACGTGTGCACACACGCACACACAGATACACACGTGCACACACAGGCACACATGTGCACACACAGGTGCACACATGCACACAGGCACACATGTGCACACACAGGTGCACACGTGAATGCACACAGGCACATGCACACACAGGCACATGTGCACACATTGCACACACACATACACAGGCACACATGAACACGTGCCAACAGAGCACACACGGGCACACATGCACACACACACACATGCACGCACACACTCCGTGTATGTGGGCTACCAATAGAAGGCTCTACAAACCATCCTACCTTCATTATCCTTTATTATCTGTGCTGGCTTCTGCTCCACTCTGCTCTATAATTTAGTTGTTTAAAACGGCCCCAAACTCCATTGACAGGTGGGTCACCCCCACAGCTTGGAAACTCTGCCAAGGAGAAACGCTGTGGACCTCAGAGTGGAGAGTGGTACAGAGATTCCCGCATGCCCTGCCACCGGCAGGGGCTGGCCCAGCAAGCGTCCTGTCACCTGGACACGGATGCGCGGGCCCACCAGCTCACTGTCCACACCGTGCACACACAGCAGGCTCTTCCTGGCCGGGATGTTGGTGCTCTCAGCACGCAGCCACGGAGGACCCAGACCCCTAAGGTGAGGCCGAAGGGTGCCTCTCGGTGCCAACCCGCCCCGCTCTCCTGACCCTCGAACTTGAGTGCCTTTCATGGAGTAGCGGGTGTTTGGGGACGGGTGCGGGTGTCATTAGGAGTTTCCACACAATGGAGATAAATAAATTCACTGATTCCTAGACACACAAATCCCTCTAGGACACATATGAGGGGAGGTGCTCCTCCCACTGAGGGTACAGGCCGGCAGGCTCTGCCTCAGGGCTCGGCCCTTAACCTCCCACTTTCCGACCAGCAGGCTGACGTGGAGAAGAGAGGGTGGTGCTGGAGGAGCCCTAGGTGGTCCTCCAAAGGCCCATCCGGGTACTTTTGTGAAACACTGGACAGCAAGGAGATCAAACAGTCCATCCTAAAGGGAATCAACCCTGAATTTTCATTGGAAGGACTAATGCTGAAGCTGAAGCTCCAATACTTTGGCCATGTGATGCCACGAGCTCACTCATTGGAAAAAATCTCTGACCCTGAGAAAGATTGAGGGCAGGAAGAGAAGGGGATGACAGAGGATGAGACGACTGGATGGCATCACTGATTCAGTGCACATGAGTTTGCGCAAACTTGGAAGACAGTGAAGGACAGGGAAGCCTGGTGTGCTGCAGTCCATGGGGTCACAGAGAGTTGCACAAGACTTAGCAACTGAACTGAACTGAACTAAACACTTACGTACACCAACAACGCTCAGCAGAAGTGTCAGCACTGAAGGGAGGCATGAGAATATCTCACAGGAACTTGAGGAAAGTGGAAGGAATGCCAAGCTTTTCAACTGACCCTCAGAGACTGAGGGTCTGCCTGCAATGCAGGAGACCTGGGTTTGATCCTTGGGTTGGGAAGATCCCCTGGAGAAGGAAATGGCAACCCACTCCAGTATTCTTGCCAGGAGAATCCCATGGGCAAAGACTGGTGGGCCCCAGTTCATGGAGTAGCAAAGAGTTCGTCACAACAGGTCAGCTAACACCCTCTCTGAGGGTGACTCAGCCTGTGGTTAGAGATGGAGAATTTTAATAGAGCAGAATAAAAAAAGACAAGGGCAGAGTGATCTTTCCCTTTATTTTAGATGAAGCATTCCCCACACCTTCTCTGACTTAACTTTCAAAACTGTCATGTCACACACGGATCTGCCTTCATTCACAGAAAACTAAACCCCAAAAAGTCATGGCACATTCAAATGTCACACAACCTCCAAAAATATAAGGCAGGAAGATTGTGAAATACCTCTCTCTGGAATTTGGGTTGGGTTTTGCAGTAGAGAAAGCCTAGAGGGTTAATTCAAGAAGCTGTTTCAATTAGATTTTCATCATTGGAATTTTTTAAAAATTAGCTTTTATTGGCTTATAGTTGACTTACAATGCTGTGTTAGTTTCTGCTGTGCGGCAAACTGAGTCAATTGATACATATGCTTGTATCTACTCTGTTTTAGATTCTTTTCCCAGGTAGGTTGTTAGAGTACTGAGCAGAGTTCCTTGTGCTCTGCAGTTGGTCCTTAGGCATGTGGACATGCTTACTCGCTCATCTGTGTCCAAATCTTTGCAACTTCATGGACTGTATTCCACTAGGCTCCTCTGTCCAGAGGATTTCCTAGGCAGAACACTCGAGTGTGCTGCCATCTCCTTCTTCAGGGGATCTTCCTAATCTAGGAATTGAACCCACATCTCCTGGTCTCCTGCCTTGCAGGGGATTCTTTACCTGCTGAGTCACTGGGGAAGCCCTTGTTGTTGTTCAGCTGCTCAGTCGTGTCTCATTCTTTGCGATGCCGTGGACTATAGCATGCCGGGCTTCCCTGTCCTTCACCATCTCCCAGTGAGAGAGTCAATCCCTAGGCAGGTTGATAAGAAGCCCAGGGTTCCTGAGGAGGAGAAAGGGGTCTGGGTCTCTTGAAGAGGAGATAGGAGTCTGGAATTCTCAAGAAGGGGGAAAGGACAAACCTTTTTTTCTTTTTTTTTCTCTACATTCCTTAGTCTTAGTCACATAAAATGTTGATTTTTTTTTTTTCCCTTTAAGCCCAGAACTGATGATTACACAACACAACTCAGTTTAAACAGTATACTAAGGATTATATAACAACGGTGTATCCAGCTTGAGGACAGTTTCTCCTTCCTGAAAACCTTCTGAGTAATCTTGTTATGTTAAAACGTATATTATGGTCTGGTAAGATCTTTACAACCGTGAGACATTTATTCAATTTATCATAATAACCAATTAGAAAAGCATATAACTTCCTTGCTAAGACTAGAGAGGGGGTTGCTCTCTGACTCCCTTCTGATGTCTATGTCAGAAGCTTTCCCTGTCCCTCTCATACTTTAATAAAACTCTGCTACACGAAAGCTCTTGAGTAATCAAGCCTGGTCCCTGATCCGAAAGCTAAATCTTCTTCGGAGATCACAAATCCAACATCATTCACCATAAGCTATCAAGAGTGCTTGCTCAAATTCTTGTCCATTGAGTCAGTGATGCCCTCCAACCATCTCATCCTCTGTTGCCGCCTTCTCCTGCCTTCAATCCTTCCAAGCATCAGGGTCTTTTCTAATGAAATGGCTCTTCGCATCACATGGCCAAACTATTGGAGCTTCAGCTTCAGCATCAGTCCTTCCAATAAATATTCAGTATGATCTCCTTTAGGATAGACTGGTTGGATCTCCTTGCAGTCCAAGGGACTCTTAAGAGTCTTCTCCAACATCACAGCTCAAAAGCATCAATTCTTCAGCTCTCAGCCTTTTTTATGATCCAAATCTCACACCCATACATGACTCCTGGAAAAACCATAAGCTTTGACTATGTAGATCTCTGTTGGCAAAGTAATGTCTCAGATTTTTAATATGCTGTCTAGGTTGGTCATAGCTTTTCTTCCAAGGAGCAAGCGTCTTTTAAGTTCATGGCTGCAGTCACCATCTGAAGTGACTTTGGAGCCCAAGAAAATAAAGTCTGTCACTGTTTCCATTGTTTTACCATCTATTTGCCATGAAGTGATGGGACCAGATGCCATGATCTTCATTTTTTGAATGTTGAATTTTAAACCAACTTTTTCACTCTCCTCTTTCACTTTCATCAAGAGACTCTTTAATTCCTCCTCAATTTCTGCCACCAGGATGGTGTCATTTGCTTGTCTGAGGTTATTGATATTTCTCCTGGCAATCGTGATTCCAGCCTGTGCTTCATCTAGCCTGGCATTTTGCATGATGTACTCTGCATAGAAGTTATATAAGCAGGGTCACAATATTCAGCCTTGACATACTTCTTTCGCAGTTTGCAACCAGTCCATTGTTCCACGTCTGGTTCTAACTGTTGCTTCCTGACCTACAGAGGTAGGTCAGGTGGTCTGGTATTCCCATCTCTTGAAGAGTTTTCCACAGTTTGTTGTGATCCACACAACGGCTTTAGCATAGTCCATAAAGCAGAAGTAGATGCTGGAGAAGCCCTTATCATAGTTATCAATTTTATATATACTAGTGTGGATACATCAATCCCAGCCTCCCAATTTATCCATCCACCTTTCCCCCTTTGGTAACCATAAGTTTGCTTTCTACATCCACAACTCTATTTCTGTCTTGTGCATAATTTCATTTGTACCCTTTATTCTAGATTCCACATACAAGCAATATCATATGGTATTTATCTTTCTCTGTCTGACCCACTTAGTATGACAGTCTCTGTGTCCATCCATGTGGCTGCAATCGGCACTTAACGGTGTTGGTGGAACGGTGCTTTCTCTTCCAGCTTACTTCAGAATCTCTGACTGAAGTCTTTCTTGAGCCATCCTCCATCTAATGAAGAGTTTACTCTGTGTGGTGTGTTTACACTAGCAAGTGTGCTGGGCCTGAGGCGTCTGATGAGCAGGTGCCTGGCAGGTGACGTGATGCTGCCTGCCTTTGACGGTCTTGCGTCTGTAATCAGTGGGGACATGTTGATAATGTGTTCCACAATGAACTTGCCG
Organism: Aepyceros melampus; assembly: GCA_006408695.1. NCBI lineage: Eukaryota > Metazoa > Chordata > Mammalia > Artiodactyla > Bovidae > Aepyceros > Aepyceros melampus. The sequence goes on along the minus strand of SJXQ01000460.1, from coordinate 110,589 downwards.
CACGTGACTTTAATCAAGAGACATGGGAAGTGGTTCGGCACGTGTGAGATGCTTCTGCATGGGTCTATGCTGTAAAGAGATCATGAGAAGAGCTGGGGGGGTGGGATCTTGTGCAGAAAGCCAGGGCTCAACTAAAGCTAGTGAATATGGTCTCAGCCTGTTCATTGTTGCTGTAACCTGAGCTTGGGGGGTAAGTATACGGGCTTATTTCACAATGAAACATAAAACACTCAATGTTTTCCTTTGTGTGGTTTGCCTCATTTTAAATGTCTATGAAGTGAAAGGGTTTTTTTCATATTTATAAGAAATACTTATTCTATCAGTTTTGTAAAGTATTTCTTTTCACATTTAGCTTTTAAAATTGATAGTTGTTGGAGTTACAGCTGACTCACAGTGCTGTGTTAGTTTCAGGTGCACAGCAAAGTGAGCCGGCTACACGCACATATATGTCCACTCTGCTCTAGTCTTTCCCCATGTGGGTCATTACAGAGTTCTGAGCAGTGTTCCTTGTGCGATGCAGTAGGTGCTTACTAGTTAGCAATTTGATACATAGCAGTGCGTATGTGAGGCTCCACAAGGGGCTCAGTGGGTATAGAATCCGCCTGCAATGCAGGAGACATAGATGTGGGTTTGATCTCTGGGTGGCGAAGATCCCCTGGAGAAGGGCATGGCAACCCACTCCAGTGTTCTTGCCAAGAACCCCATGGACAGAGGAGCCTGTGGGCTACAGTCCATGAGGCTGCAAAGAGTCGGACACGACTGAGCGACTGAGCACACACCCTGTGTATATCTGTCAATCATAGTCTCCTGATTCATCCCACCCCCCTACCCTCTGGTAACTATAGGAAAATAAATCAAACCAAGAAAGACTAATATCATGTGGTATTGCTTATATGTGGAATCTTAAAAAAAAGTAAAAGATTTCAAGTGTGAAATGAAGCAATGCTGATCTGATGCCAGATTAGGGAGATTTGGAATATTCTGCTTACTGTTCTGACATATACACAATGGAGTATTACTCAGCCATTAAAAAGAATACATTTCAATCAGTTCTAATGAGATGGATGAAGCTGGAGCCGATTATAGAGTGAAGTAAGCCAGAAAGAAAAACACCAATACAGTATACTTACACATATATATGGAATTTAGAAAGATGGTAATGATAACCCTGTATGCGAGACAGCAAAAGAGACACAGATGTATAGAACAGCCTTTTGGACTCTGTGGGAGAGGGAGAGGGAGAGGGTGGGATGATTTGGGAGAGTGGCAGTGTAACATGTATGATACCATAAGTGAAATGAATCGCTGGTCTAAGTTCGATGCTGGATGCAGGATGCTTGGGACTGAAGCATGGGGATAATCCAGAGAGATGGTGTGGGGTGGGAGGGGGGAGGTGGGGGTCGGGATTGGGATTTCATGTACACTTGTGGCTGATTCATGTCGATGTATAGCAAAACGAATACAGTATTGTAAAGCAAAACAAACTAAAAAATAAAAATTAATAATAAAAAAAAAAGAAATGGAATGTGGACCAGATCACGTGGTTTCTCAGTAGTCAGCAGGTCATTAACAAGAGACAAAAATTAAGGAAGGAAAGACATGTTGGAAGTAGAAGCTCCATCCATCACAGAACAGTGTTAAGTGATTTAAATCAAAACTGTGCTGTAACCCAGGCAGACAGGATACAGAGTGGAGGACAACGTTGCTGGGAGACTGCTCTGGGCCAAGGGCAAGACCCACGCAGGGGGATTTTGGAAGAAGCTTGGACTGTGTCCCCCACATAGAAACACACATTCACAAGCTCTGAAAAAACATCGATGTGCTATTTCTCTCATTCCCAAAGGTGTGATTCTAACGTTAGTTGAATAGTCAACATTTGCTAAAGAAATTTTAGAGCAAAACTCTCTTTGAATTTATAGCAGTTAAATTTTCTCATGAATTATCCTTTTCTCGGACTCATTCAACATACCAGAATTCTGATGGATTAATGTTCTTTAATATGTACTTTTTCTTACAAATACATTTATTTTTCAGAACTGCTTGGTCCATGACCCATTTCTATGGTTTTAGAAAACAAAAACCGTCCTAACAAATATATTAGATGATTCTGTATAATGCTGAATGCTTAGCAACTGTTTTTTGAGATGCCTGGATTCCTACAATAATTCATATAAACTCTATAAATAGTTTCTTAATGCCTAGGAAGATATGGGAAGAGAGAATAGATTGTCTCTTCCATTCATACCCGTAGGTTTTTTTTAAGATATGTAAATTCCATAATGTCCCTTTAGAGATTTAGGGATTATTATTAATATCAATCTTAAAGAATGTCAAACTATATCTTTTTTACCTGTTTCATTTATTAAAGCATGCCATTTATGTTTTTCTTTTCTTCCTGTTCTTGAAAAGTAGCTTTAATTTTCCGGAGGCATGTCCCAATTGACATAATTTGCCAAGGCAAAATGAACAGATGAGATCTGAATTAGAATTTCAGCAATGATGTCAAAATAGTATTCCAAGGATGCTTTGGTAAAGTAGGTGTGCAGAAAGCTATTTGCCAGGCCAGCCTCACTGCACGTTATCTGTCACGAGGCCACCTGAGGGGCGGGGTGGGGGGAGTTACAGAGCACTGTCTACCAGATGCAGATTCACAAAAGGAAACTTAATCTGCATTTGTTATCACCTCCTACAGAGGTCAATTGCAGTGAGACCACCAGCCTCCTATTATTGGTTAACGAGGCAGCCACACAGATTGTTTCCAGACCTTGGAGAAAAACTGCTACACAAGCGCCAATTTTTGCTAATTAATGATGGCTCTTCCTGGTGGCAGCCAGGTGCCACCAGCTCTTCCTGGTGGCAGAGGTCTGAAGTCTTTACAATTCAAGGAAATTCTGCTAGCAAACACTCACTGCTGCTGAAGTAAAATGAGGTGGCCTGGTGCTATTAGACCTCAGTAATGGCAACCCACTGCAGTACTCTTGCCTTGAAAATCCCATGGACAGAGGAGCCTGGTGGGCTGCAGTCCATGGGGTCACTAGGAGTCAGACAGACTGAGCGTCTTCACTTTTACTTTTCAATTTCATGCACTGGAAAAGGAAATGGCAACCCACTCCAGTGTTCTTGCCTGGAGAATCCCAGGGACGGGAGAGGCTAGTGGGCTGCCATCTATGGGGTCGCACAGAGTTGGACATGACTGAAGTGACTTAGCACCAGCAGACCTCAGGGAAGTCTGTGAAGCAGAGCTCTTGACTCTGACTTTTTCTAACTCACTGCTGACATGCTATTCCTTATTATTCTTTGTGGATTCAAATTTTGCCTTTTCCTGTTCACGTAGATTTCTACGTTGGAAGCTAAAGTTTAGTATTTTTTTTTTTAATGATTAACTATTCTTATGAGAAAAAGGACCATTTCTAACTTAGTGGGACATTGCAAGTATCATTTAAGAAAATTAAACAATCACAACAGTCAAATGCATAATTAGGCAGCTGTTTAATATTTGTGAGGTGCATATATCTTGCTTCGTTTGATTGGCTTTACTTGAAATAGACTATATTTTCATCTTCATTGTGAAGCATGGAAATATGGCAGAGGAAAATGATTTTTTTTTATCCTGCTTCCTACAGAGGAGGTTTTGTCCAAACCTGAATTTCAAATAATTTCTCTATTCAAGGCCTTCACACAGGGTTGGGTAGAGTCGCCCGTAGAAGTGCAGCATGCAATGCCGCTTAGAACACACAAAGTGTGTTGCCAGGAAGGGAGACAGGGAGAAAGACAAGCCCTCATAAATAAGGTAAGCTCCAGCTGGGTGAGCCCTCATTCTTGAGACGCTGAGACGCTGCTGTGGATTGAATTATGTCTCCCAAAGACATGTTGGTCCTCATCCTTAGTACCTGTGGCTGGGAGTTTCCTTGGAAACAGGTTCTTTGCAGACAGAGTCAGGTTCAGATGAGGGCACACTGCGTCCGTGCTACCAGCCCAGTGGCTGGTATCTTTCTAATTGAAGAGGATGCACAGAAACACAGATACCCACAGGGGACCCTCAAGTGACGATGCCAGCAGAGACAGGAGGAATGTGTCTACAAGCCAAGGGAGGCCGGGACAGCCAGCTAACACTAGAAGCTGAGAGGAAAGTGAGAACTCTCCCCTGAAGGCTTCAGGGACAACGCTGCCCTGCCAACACCCTGACTGTGGACTGCTAGCCCCTGGGACTGTGAAACAACAAATTCCCGGCCCAGCTCTGGTCAATGGTTAGGGGAGCCCCAGGAGCGTGACAGCAAGAAGATCAAACCAGTTAATCCTTAGGGAAATCAACCCTGGAATAAAGGGATATTCATTGGGAGAACTGAAGCTGAAGCTCCAATACTCTGGCCATCTGATGTGAAGAGCCGACTCATTGGAAAAGACCCTGATGCTGGGAAAGATTGAAGGCAGGAGGAGAAGGGGACGACAGAGGATGAGATGGTTGGATGGCATCACTGACACGATGGGCATGAGTTTGAGCAAATTCTGGGAGATAGTGAAGGACAGGGAGGCCTGTGAGCTGTGGTCCACGAGGTCACAGAGAGTTGGACAGGACTTAGGGCCTGAACAGCAACAACGGGAGATGGACACCGAGGCTGGGTGTGCTTCCTCCAGGTGGCCCCCCTCTCCGATTCGCGTCAGAGACAAGGGCCACACAGCCCATCCAGGTAAAATTCATTCAGTTGCCAAGGTCACATGCCTAGTTAACATCAAGTTCAGGCTCCAGGGCACAGATAGTGAAAATGAAGTTGCTCAGTCATGTCCGACTCTTAGCGACCCCATGGACGCAGCCTACCAGGCTCCCCCATCCATGGGATTTTTCAGGCAAGAGTACTGGAGCGGGTTGCCATTTCCTTCTCCAGGTAACATACTCACTTAATGATCTTCCTCAATTCCTGAAAGTTTTAGTAACCATCCTAGATGAGAAAAGTGGGTCAAAACTTCACCAACCAAGCTATTCCTTGTTCACAAGCTCTCTTCCTAAGAAAAAAAAAAATTATATATATATATATATATATATATATACACGCGTACACACATACCTTATGTTTATGTAGAACAAGTTTCTTTTCACACTATCTTCATATGTCATGTTTTCATAGGTTGTACCATTTTTCCTCTCAGATAAAGTAAATAGTAAAAGTGAATTAGGGCTTCCCTAGTGGAGAAGGAAATGGCAGCCCACTCCAGTGTTCTTGCCTGGAGAATCCCAGGGACGGGGGAGCCTGGGGGGCTGCCGTCTATGGGATCACAGAGTTGGACATGACAGAAGTGACTTAGCAGCAGCAGCAGCAGCGGCTCAAAGGTAAAGAATCTGCCTACAGGTTTGATCTTTGGGTCAGGAAGATCCCCTGGAGGAGGAAATAGCAACCGACTACAGTATTCTTGCCTGGAAAATTCCCATGGGCAGAGGCGCCTAGCGGGCTACAGTCCACTGAGGTTTCAAAGAATCGGACATGATTTAGTGACTAAACAGAAACAATGAAAGTAAATTAGCTATGAAGCATAGTTAAATACAAGACCAATAACAAAATGTTTTCTTCTCACTTGCATTGTGATAATCATTTCATAATGTATAAAAGATCAAATCACCATGTTGTACACCTGAAACTAATATAATCAGTCAGTTCAGTCACTCAGTCATGTCTGACTCTTTGTGATCCCAAGGCCTGCAGCATGCCAGGCTTCCCTGTCCATCACCAACTCCTGGAGTTTACTCAAATTTGTGTTCATCGAGTCAGTGATAATATCCAACCATCTCAACCTCTGTCGTCCCCTTCTCCTCCTGCCTTCAATCTTTCCCAACATAGGGTTTTTTTCCAAGGAGTCAGTTCTTCACATCAGGTGGCCAAAATACTAGAACTTCAGCTTCAACATCAGTCCTTCCAGTGAATATTCAGGACTGATTTCCTTTAGGATGGACTAGTTGGATCTCCTTGCAGTCCAAGGGACTCTGCAATACCACAGTTCAAAAGCATTAATTCTTCGGTGCTCAGCTGTCTTTAGTCCAACTCTTACATCCATATAGGACTACTGGAAAAACCATAGCTTTGACTAGACAGACTTGTCGGCGGAGTAATGTCTCTGGTTTTTAATATGCTGTCTAGGTTGGTCATAACTTTTCTTCCAAGGAGCAAGCATCTTTTAATTTCCTGTGTTAATTATAACTCAATAGAAAATGACATAATATCTTATCCAAAAAATTAATGAATAATGAGTTTGTTGAATTACATTTTACTTTATTTTTGAATTACATTTTATTAACATTTTATAGCATACTGTCTTCTTCTACTGGGAAGATAGCAAAGCCTCTGATATAATGCATAAAGCAATAGAAAATTCTTGGCCAGTGTTAGATAATGAATACCGGACACTCCGCCAAGCACAGGATGAAAGTGGACTTCAGGTCACCGGGAACTTTCCCAGTCACACTCAGCATCTGTTCAGAAGGCTGAGCAAAGACACTGAGCATTAGCTTCATGACACACATATGGTTCATCCCTCACTCATCTTCCAGCCAGGAAATGTCAGTTTTCCTTTAATAGAAGGTTGAAATATTTTATCTGTACACAGAATATAAGTTTATGCCCCAACCACTAATGCTGAAGAAGCTGAGGTTGATAGTTCTGTGAAGACCTGCAAGACCTTCTAGAACGAACACCAAAGATGTCCTTTTCATCATAGGGGCCTGGAATGCAAAAGTACGAAGTCAAGAGATACCCGGAGAAATAGACAAGTTTGGCTTTCGAGTACAAAATGAAACAGAACAAAGGCTAACAGAGTTTTGCCACTTGAATGCACTGGTCACAGCAAGCACCCTCTTCCAACAAGCAAGAGACGACTCTACACATGGACATCACCAGATGGTCAACACTGAAATCAGACTGATTACATTCTTTGCAGCTGAAGATGGAGAAGCTCTATACAGTCAGCAAAAGCAAGACCAGGAGCTGACTGTGGCTTAGATCAAGAATTTATTGCAAAATTCAGACTTACATAGAAGAAAGTAGGGAAAAACTCTAGACCATTCAGGTATGACCTAAATCAAATCCCTTAGGATTATACAGTGGAAGTGACAAATAGATTAAAGGAATTATATCTGATAGACAGAGTGCCTGGAGAACTATGGATGGAGGTTCAAAACATTGTATAGGAGGTGGTGATCAAAACCATTCCCAAGAAAAAGAAATTAAAAAAACCAAAATGTTTGTCTGAGGAGGCCTTACAAATAACTGAGAAAAGAAGACAAGCTAAAGGCAAAGGAGAAAAGGAAAGATATAAGCATCTGAATGCAGAGTTCCAAAGAATAGTAAGAAAAGATAATAAAGCCTTCCTCAGTGATCAATGCAAAGAAATAGAGGAAAACAACAGAATGGGAAAAAAAACTAGAGATATCTTCAAGAAAATTAGAGATACCAAGGGAACATTTCAGGCAAATATGTGCTCGATAAGGGACAGAAATGGCATGGACCTAACAGAAGCAGAAGATATTAAGAAGAAGTGGCAAGAATACACAGAAGAACTATGCAAAAAAGATCTTAATGTCCCATATAACCATGATGGTGTGATCACTCACCTAGAGTCAGACACCCTGGAAAGCAAAGTCAAGTGGGCCTTAGGAAGCATCCCTATGAACAAATCTAGTGGAAGTGATGGAATTACAGCGGAGCTATTTCAAATCCTAAAAGATAATCCTGTGAAAGTGCTACACTCAATATGCCAGCAAATTTGGAAAACTCAACCATGGCCACAGGACTGGAAAAGGTCAGTTTTCATTCTAATCCCAAAGAAAGGCAATGCCAAAGAATGCTCAAACTACCACACAATTGCACTCATCTCACATGTTAGCAAATAATGCTCAAAATTCTCCAAGCCAGACTTCAACAGTATGTGAACTGAGAAATTCCAGATGTTTAAGCTGGATTTAGAAAAGGCAGAGGAATCAGAGGTCAAATTGCCAATATCTGTTGGATCATAAAAAAGCAAGAGAATTCCAGAAAAAGCACCTACTTTTACTTCATTGACTATGCTAAAGCCTTTGACTGTGTGGATCACAAAAGAACTGTGGAAAATGCTTCAAGAAATGGGAATAACAGATCACCTTACCTGCCTCCTGAGAAATCTGTATTCAGGTCAAAAAGCAACCATTAGAACCAGACATGGAACAATGGACTGATTCTAAACTGCAAAAGGATTCTAAACTGTCAAGGCTGTATACTGTCACTCTGCTTATTTAACTTATATGCAGAGTATATAATGAGAAATGCCAGGCTGGATGAAGCAAATGCTGAAATCAAGATTGCCGGGAGAAATACCAATAACCTCAGATATGCAGAGGACACCACCTTTATGGCAGAAAGTGAAGAGGAACTAAGGAGCCTCTTGATGAAAGTGAGAGAAGGGAGTGAAAAAGTTGACTTAAGCCTCAACATTCAAAAAATGAAGATCATGGCTTCTGGTCCCATCACTTCATGGTAAATAGGTGGGGCAGCAATGGAAACAATGGCAGACTTTGTTTTCTTTGGCTCCAAAATCACTGCAGGTGGTGACTGCAGCCGTGAAATTAAAAGATAATTGCTCCTTGGAGGAAAAGCTATGACCAAGCAAGACAGCATATGAAAAAGCAGAGACATTACTCTGCTGACAAAGGTCCATCTAATCAAAGCTATGGCTTTTCTCGTAGTCATGTATGGATGTGAGAGTTGGACCATAAAGAAAGTTGAGCACCAAGGACTTGATGCCCTTGAACTGTGGTGTAGGAGAAGACTCTTGAGTACCTTGGATAGCAAGGAGATCAAACCAATCAATCTTAAGGAGATTGGTCCTGAATATTCATTGGAAGGACTGAAGCTGAGGCTGAAGCTCCAATACTTGGCCATGTGATGGGAAGAACAGACCTATTGGAAAAGACCTTGATGCTGGGAAAGATTGAAAGCAGGAGGAGATGGGGATAACCGAGGATAAGATGGTTGGATGATATCAGTGACTCGATGGACATGAATTTGAACAAGCTGCCGGAGTCTGTAGTGGTCAGGGCAGCCTGGTGTGCTGCAGTCCATGGGTAGCGTAGAGTCCGACATGACTGAGTGACTCAGCTGAACTGACGTGGCCTGTCCACAGACTTGTCCCTCTTCACACGTGCTCAGTTGCTCAGTTAGGTCCAACTCATTACAATCCATGGACTGCAGCCCTCAGGCTCCTCTGTCCATGGGATTTTCCAGGCAGGAATACTTGAGTGAGTTGCTCTTTCCGCCTCCAGGAAACTTCCTGACCCAGGGGTTGAACCCTATGCTTTTGCAGTGAAGGTGGATTCTTTACCCCTTGGGCCACTGAGGAACGCACTATTAGCATCTGTAAAGCAGATTCTGTTCTCAGTTAGAGACAGCCGGGAATATTCAGTCTAGCTCTTAAACTTATTTGCAGTATCTTCCAAGCACCAACCAGAACCTCCCAAGAATCTTCAGCATCCCAGGCTGATGGAGCAACGAGTCCTGTGCATTCTCGTCTTACACTGTCTTTTTGTCACCCAGAGAACACTCCCTGGTGAGACAGGCCCAGCAGAGTCTCTTTCCCCGGCTTCATTCTTGTACCACGTGCCGTGGCTCCTGAGTGTGTGCAGATCAACGTCCCTTCCAGCCCGGAGGTGTGTGCAGTGTGGAGGCTGGAGGTACACTGACGCATACATGCACATACACGTGTCACCAGCTGTGGCATCCGGGGCAAGTGTGAAACCTGCTCCTCTGGGATGCATTTTATCCCCAGGGCACGCTCTGGTGTGGTGAGGACGTCTCGAGATAGCTTACCGTGCAAATCATAAAGGAACCTGATATGAAGAAGAGGAGGAAGGAGGAGAAGAGAGAAGAAAGAAGAAGTGGCGAAGAAGGAAAGAGGGAGGAAAAGAGACAAGCAGGAGGAGGAAGAGGAGGAAGCAGAAAGGGAGGGGGGAAGGAGAATAACAGAGTGATGGGAAGTCGGGAGCAGGCCCAATATTTCTCCTGGTTGAGAAATATCATGCCTCCATTAATCCAGAAGCCACATTCTTCAAAGTACAGTTAATGAAACTCTCAATAGCACATTTCTATTAGAAGTCCAATATTCTTCAATATATCTTAATGGTGATGTCTTAAAATTAGGCCTCACTTTGCATTTTACAAATCACTTTTAGAGTCTGAATTCCATTTCATATTCCCATCAATCCTGTGAGGCAGGAAAGGGAGGCATTTTTAAAATCTCAACCTTTTATTATGTATCGGGGGATAGCTGATCAACAAATAATGTTGTGATAATCTCGGGTGAACAGTGAAGTGACTCAGCCACCCATATACATGTCTCCATTCTCCCCTAACATCCCCTCAGAAGGGAGGCATTTTACTGTAGATCTGGAAGTTTTGAGAAATTATTTCAAGATCACATATGCAGCATGTCAGGCCTGGACAAGATGCAGCCTGCACAGTTTCCAGCATCCCAGACCCTCCAAGGACTATCTTTCATTCTGGAAACATGAGTAGCACTTGACTGTTTTACAAGTTATGTTCACCCATCAGGAGTACATCTCATGGTAGATGGCTGCATACGCCCTGCTCCAGTAAAAATCATAGTGCAGTGGGAGACAGAAAAATTAAAATTGTGTTTAAAGGATAATTAAATTACAGCAAAGCCAAATGGAAAGAGCTACTGCTCTGAGAAACCAGCAAGGAGGCCGCACCACATATCTGGTGGTGACAGGAGGAGGTGGGACGCCCTTCTGAGAAAATGATGTATAACCTGAGACCAAGGGGCTTGGTGCAGCTGGGCTGAAGTGTGAAGATTTCTAAGAGTCATCTGAGTGTTGAAGGAGCAACTTGAGAAGGTGAGTGAGTGGGGTTAGCCTCAGCTAATATGCACAACTCTGGCTACACCAAGATAATGAAATATCCAATGCAGGTAGTGAATGCCCTCTGGTCTGGGCCTTTGATGACCCCATTACCCTCCCCAGGATGGCTCTTCCCACCATGCGGTCTGAAAGGTTGACATCTGGCGTAGGATGGTGCCTCTGTGACCTTGCACCAGCCTGTGGCCAGCATCTATCTGACTAGTCTCCCTACGTGGCTGGCTGTAGAATGCTTTGAACATGACCCTGGGTTTGGCTGGGCTTCCCTGGTGGCTTGGATAGTAAAGAATCTGCCTTTAATGTGGGAGACTTGGGTTTGATCCCTGGGTTGAGAGGATCCCCTGGAGGATGAAATGGCAACCCACTCCAGCATTCTTGCCTGGGAAATCCCATGGACAGAGGAGCCTGAGGGGCTACAACTCAAGAGTCAGATACGGCTGGGTGACCAGCACTTTTTAACACTGGGTTTGGCAACAAGGTGAACAGTATGTGTGAGCAGAATATTGAGGGTCGTTTATGGGTGGTGCTGGAAATGCAGCCCCTGATAGGTTTAAAGACTTTATCTTCCCTTTAGAGAGCAACAGGCCTTTGCTAGATCACACTTTAGAAGGTGACCAGCACAGACTCCAGTTGCATCTGGCAGGCAGCTGACCTCAGTGCAGAAGACAGTTGGATGGGACAGTCCTAAGAACCCAGGTGAGCAGGCGCCTGCAGAGGCCAAGCCATGGAAGAGCTGGGAGTGTGGAGGGGAATATGCAATCGGTATATGAGAGGTGCAACTGGCAGGCTTCACCTGTCTGGATACAGAGTAAGGCGAAAAGGTTAGTCCAGGATGCTCTGCCGACGGCTAACTGGTAGTTGCTCACTGAGGGAGAGTCACAATTGGAGAAATCAGGAAGAGAAAGGAGATGCGCTCATGAGGACCTCCCTGGTGATCCAATGGTTAAGAATCCGCCTTGCAGTGCAGGGGACACAGGTTGGATCCCTGGTTGGGGAACTCAGGTCCCACATGCAGCCGGACAACTGAGCCGGTGCATCACAACTACAGCTATGATCAGCCAAATAGATGATCGTTAAAAAAAATAAGAATATTGGCTCAGATGTTGACAAGTAGACATTTCCAGTTGCAGAAGCCTGCGCTTTATCCAAGTGGAGCAAGCACCATCAACCAATTGGATAAAGGAATCTGAAACCTAGAAGGGAGTCTCAGCTGCAGATACAGGCATTGAGTCTGTGGGTTTTAGATTTGAGATTTGAGTAGCTGGTGGGATTACACAGAGTGAGCATGTTGAGTAAACAGAGAAGGGAAGGCAGAACCTGGAGGATACTAACATTTAAACTTCACAAGCAGATGCGAAGCTCAAATGGAAACCAAGATAAAATGATTAGTACACACAGAGTGAAGGATGATGTATCTCAGAGGAGAATGGAGCAGAGACTCCAACAGGCAGGGCTGGTGGGCAGCACCAACTGTACCCAAGACAGAGCAAGACAAGGGCTGCAGTGCCACCCTTAGGGTTCACAGCCACGGGGCAGCAGTGACCTTGTGTGTCAGTCACTTGGTCATTTCCAACTCTTGGCAACCCCAGGGATGGAATTCTCCAGGCAAGAATACTGGAGTGAGTTGCCATTCCCTTCTCCAGGGAACAGTGATGTTGCTGGGAGTCATTTCAGAGCCATGATGGAGTTAAGCCAGCTGTGGACCGAGCAGGAAACCGAGGAGACAGGAAAGGAGGCAGAAGGCTCATGCTGGAGAGCAGGTGGACACCAGAAGGAATGACAGAAAGCTGAGCTGCTTGTAAATGTTGCCTGCATGACGTAACGTTTCTATCACACAGTCGACATTGAAAAGAAGCTCACCTTCGCTTTCTTTATCTTACAGGGTCTTTCCTGGTAGGCTCAGATAGTAAGGAATCTGTCTGAAGTGCAGGAGACCCAGGTTTGATACCTGGCTCGGGAAGATCCCCTAGAGAAGGAAACGGCAACCCACTCCAGAATTCTTGCCTGGAGAATCCCGTGGGCAGAGAAGCCTGATGGATCACAGTCCACGAGGTCACAAGAGTCAGACACGACTGCAGAGCTAGCACTTAATTTACAAGGCAGGTCCCATCCATGACCCCAGAAATCAGGTGAGGTATAACCGGGGGGGACTGTGCGGATGAGAGGCGAAGCCTACGCGTCACTAGAGAAAGAGAAGCAGCACCAGAAGGGATTTCATCTCCACCCAAGTTGAGAGCATTTTGGATGAGTGATTGTTAGCTGCGTGTCCCTAACGCACCTCCCCTCTCCCACCCTTATACATCAGCCTTGGGAGTGGAAATGACATAACTCATGGTCAAAAGCTTGCAGCTTGAATTCAGTTCTTATTGTCTTTTTACTTTTTATTCAGGTCTCTGCCTGTGTTTCATTTCTCCAGTTGCTCAAGCTAGGACAAAGTAGACATGGTTTCCAGTAAAAAACAAAACAAAACAAAACAAAAAACCAGATGTGAAAAGTCAAAGGAGGAATAGTGAGTACTTGTACCCCAGAGAACATGAAATGAGAATGCTTGAGAAGATCTTGCGGTAGAAGACAATATATTTCACACACTTCATATGTATGCCACTGGAATCCAATTTAAGTTTGTGGTATTAGGATTTATGTGGATATTTTTAAATATAGAGTAAAGTATGTCTGAAATATCATATATTAACTCATATATCTGGAATCTAGGAAAATCGGACTGATGAACCTAGTCACAAGGAAGAAATGGAAATGTACATAGAGACTGGACCTGTGGACACGGCAGGGAACGGAGACGGCAGGACGAGTGTTTAGAAAGTAGCCCTGACATATCTACGCTATCGTCTGTAAAAGAGATGATTAAGGGAAGCCCCTGTGCGTAGATTTTAATTACTCCAAGTTAGAATAAGTGGGACCCAGTTTTCTTTTCCTTAGGACATGATTAATTACATACCTGACAAAATGAGGGAGCAGGGGTGTCCTGGACCCACTGTTCTTCCCCGGGAGGGTTTCATGATGATGGTTGTCAAGGTCCAACTTGGTCCTTCTCTAGAGACCCAGTTCAGTTCAGTCGCTCAGTCGTGTCCAACTCTTTGCGACCCCATGGACTGCGCACGCCAGGCCTCCCTGTCCATCACCAACTCTCGGAGTTCACTCAGACTCATGTCCATCTGGTCAGTGATGCCATCCAACCATCTTATCTTCTGTTGTCCCCTTCTCCTCCCGCCTTCAGTCTTTCTCAGCATCAGGGTCTATTCCAATGAGACAGCTCTTCACATCAGATAGACAAAGGATTGGAGCTTCAGCTTCAGCGTCAGTCTTTCCAGTGAATATTCAGGACTGATCCCCTTTAGGATGCACTGGTTGGATCTCCTTGCAGTCCAAGGGACTCTCAAGAGACTTCTCCAACACCACAGAGCCCCAGGGACAAGTAATTGCTGTTGACTGCCATTCTCATCTCCAAGTCCACTCCTAGCCTCCCATCTGTTGTGAGGATATATCAGACATCTAAAACTTGGGTCTCTCTCTTTGAAAGAGGCAGTGGCAACTCTACATAAGCTTGCCCTGAAATCAACAGACTACAGCCCACAGGAGAGCAAATTAATCCAGGATGCAATTGATCGACCTCAAGGCGGAATTAGAAAGCCGAAGCAATTTCCAAATGCTGAGTTTAAGTGCAAGAGAAACCATCTATAAATTTCCCTTTATGAATTCTACGTAAATAATTTATTTCCTGCCAAGAATCTAGTACCTGGCCATGTAGCTGGTGCACAGTGTAGAGACTTTGGGAACGGAATTAAAAAGCACCCTGCACACGCTTGACTTTCCTCTGAAGCCCTTGGGATGTTAAAATTCAGTTTACATTTCCTGAGACCAAGAATCTCAGACTCAGTGATTAACCACTGAAGCCTGGTAATGACTCAGTCTAAAATAGTTTTGCAGAGCATGTTTAGCATATTCTATGTGTCTTAAGACCAAGCTGACTGCCCCTGAGAGGGCAACATGCCCACAGGGGAGTTCCGTGGTTTTAGGTCCTGAGCAGAGAACAGGAGGAATAAGGGCAGTCCCCTGGGAATCCTACCTACTGGTGGAGAAAGATGAGCAGCCTCCACAGAAATCAGATGCATTATCTGGTGATCGGTGCACTCTTCTTTATTGAGGTAAAACAAAGCTGAACACAAAGCAACCACTAGTATCAGATCTTTGCTGCTCCAGGGGAGGTGTGCAGACCAGCAGCCTCTCCTGGGAGCTTGTTAGGGATGTAGAAACTCTCAGACCACAGACTAGACTAAGTGAATTGGAGTCTGCATTTCCATAAGATGCTCCAGTGATTTCCATGTGTATTAAAGTTTGAGGAACGCTTCATCAAAGGTCAGAGAACTTCTGAGGCTGAGATGAGGGTCCCTGGAGACAGAGGCCAGCCCCTCTGATGATGTCCCCCGTCCAGCCGCTGCTTATGCCTACTCTCTTCTTATCCCTTCCCTGTTAAGCCTCATTTCACCCTGAAAGTTTCTTATCCTATCTCCTCTCCTCTCCTTTTCCTTTTGTTATGCTCACACACTTCTGTTTCCCAGGGCAAATTCTTCTTGTCTGTGCCTTAAACTCCCACGTTCACTTGAGAGCTGGTTTCAGGTAGAATTGTGTGACAGAGCACTCCATGATGCTGGCTGTCACTGAATGTAGCCAAGCCCTTCCTCCTGGTGGTCCTGGTTCTGCACACCTGGCTCAGCTCACGAATCAGCCTTCATAATGATTCCACTGTTTTTTTATCATTTTGCACACCAGAAGCTTGGAAAAGAGAGGAACAAAGCGTGCTAAGTCCCCATCTGGAGCACGTTGGAGAAGCAGAGTTACAGAGCTGTGGTCGCAGACCCTGGAGCCCGTGTCATGACCAGCAGGCGGTCCTGAGTCTCCACAGGGAGCCCAGCGGGGCTCTCCATCACAGAGCACGAGCTCCAGACGCACACACGCTGCCCTCTGATGCCAGCTCGGCGCCTGGACCTGCTCCAAACGCGCCCCCCGCCACACCTGCATCCAACACTGGCCAAGGCTCATGGGTCTCACAGTTGGAGGTGTTTGAGGGGGTCGCCAGGATGTGCCCTCCCTTCTGTTTACGCGCCTGCAGCTTTAGTCCAATCCCATGTCTGTCCCATCACAGCAACTTCATCAGCCCACTGATTTGTTCTACCTTTCGTGGTTTTGCTTCCCCGATAGCTCAGTTAGTGAAGAATCCGCCTGCGATGCAGGAGACCTCGGTTCGATTCCTGGGTCGGGAAGATCTGCTGGAGAAGGGATAGGCTACCCACTCCAGTATTCTTGGGCTTCCCTTGTGACTCAGCTGGTAAAGAATCTGCCTGCAATGTGCAAGACCTGGGTTTGATCCCTGGGTTGGGAAGATCCCCTGGAGAAGGGGAAGGCTACCCACTCCAGTGTTCTGCCCTGGAGAATTCTGTGGACTATCCACGGGGTTGCAAAGAGTCAGACACGACTGAGCGACTTTCACTTTCACTTTCGTGGTCTTACTTTCACTTCCAAAGAGCCCCACAGCCCACCCTGAGCTGACTCAGTGTGAATTTCACGTAGTCACTCGTCTAACATAGAACCACGTTCTAGAAGGCAGGCCCAAGTTCAATAACACTGGCAATAGCTTCTCTGGAACATTTGAATGAACTTCATATACGAGACCCACATGAAGACATGCACACCTCCCCAGGTACGCATGTATCCCAGCCATATGCACATACATGTACCTCATCTCATATACGCATACACCTACACCTCTGTACACCCTCAGGCATGTGTTTGCACATATACACAGACATGTACCCCATTTCTGCACTTACACACTCTTTCATATAAGCACATACATCCCATTGTGCACATACTTAAATATCTGTCTGCAGGGAGACACAAAGTCCCAGTATATGCATACACGTAGCTATATCTACATAGACTATTTATACATCGGCAAGCATCACTGCATGAACACAGACACATACCCTCATATACACGTGTGCTTAGTCGCTCAGTCGTGTCTGAGTCTTTGTGACCCCATGGACCGTAGCCCACCAGGCTCCTCTGTCCATGGGGATTCTCCAGGCAAGAATACTGGAGTGGGTTGCCTCCTCTGAAGGATCCTTTGCCTTCTTCAACGGATCTTCCCAACTCAAGGGCTGGCCCAGGTCTCTTGCACTGCAGGCAGATTCTTTACTGTCTGAGCCACCAGAGAAGCCCCATATATGCCCATAGTTTTACACACACACACATGTATATGGAGACAGATGTCCTGTATATTCAGATATATTTCCCTATGTACACAAATACATAACCCCAACTATGTATGTGCATATATGCTTGCACACAGACTTCTATTCCCACGTATTACACACATAATATATATGTCCCCATATCCCCATACATACACAGCCACATATCACCATAAATTCACATATCTATGCCCCTGCATACACACACATGTGACATTTTATTCCTGCAAACTAAGGTATCACTTAGATTTGTGTGGCCATTTCATACTTGTGAACATGTTGTATATGGGCGTTATTGGCCTTTTTCCAGGCAGGCAGACTGAAACTGAGCAGGATAAGGGACAGCCTCAGGTCCTGCAGCCCCTGAGAGGCGAAACCAGCCTCAGGACCGCATGCTTCCGCTGTGCCCACCCCTCTGCTGCTCCTGCCGCCCCGTCCTGCTTTAGGACCACCTGCGTCCGGGCTCCGGATGACACTTCAGTATGCATGTGGCTTGGTAGCCCGTGGGAGTTTTTACGCATCCTCAGATGGTGGAGTGCACTGGTTTGCTGCAGCCGGATGCTGAAACTGCCGTGAGCGTTCCTGCTCTTTCGGTGCTGGAAGGAGCCATGTGACTGATAAGTCCTTCCTCAGGAGGATGTCCCTGAGAGGGTAAGACCTGCTCTCACAGGGAAAAGCCAGAGGCAGAGAAGCCACACCATACACCACCCCCACCACCAGCTTGCTGCAGTTCTGGAAACATAAACAACACTCTCCTTCAGGCAGCTGTGCCTCCCCACAGCTCTGAGCGGTGAAAAGAATTTGATGGTTTAGAGAAAGGTCATCTTGGTAAGTCCCCTTCACTAGGTCAGCGGACCCCCTTCTCAGTGCTGACAAGGGGGATGGAGTTACCCCTGTTTCTCACTCATCATGGAATGTTCACTTCCTTGATGTTGACAGTTATGAAATTCACAGAGTAATTATATATATAAATATATAAAAGGCAAATATAGGCTATATAAAAAAATAATTTTCATGAATCCCTACACTGGAGACATATCTTGACCTTCAGGATGCATTTTATTTAAACAATGCTTGAGAATCTTATGGCCAAATAGTCTATAATAAATGTATAAACTGTGTAGGTTTATTGAACTCCTGTTCACTCTCACACGTATAGCCTGCATCTGATAGAACTTGCCAATGTGTAAGATTTTCTGCTGCTTGAACAATGGGTCCATATCAACTCAGGCATTTGAAGTTACAGTGCAAAAATGGCCAGCCGTGACTGCTCATTGCTGAGTACACGTGGTGGTGGGCAGACTCAAGGTGGCCCCCATGAGCCCCGCGTCCTGCTGATGCTTTGTGAAGTCCCCTCCCCGCGCCTGTGCCTGGAAGCTGGGCTTGCTTCTAACCACAGATAGAGGCTTCTTCTGTGATTACGCCACATATGCTTGTCCTCACGTCCTTGATAGCCTTGAAGAAGCAGATGGACGCGCAGTAAACTGCCTTGGGAGGGGGACAATGCAAGAAGCTGCAGATGTTCCGAGGAGCTGGTGGTGGGCTCCGGCCAATACCCAGCCAAACCTAAAGCTCTCAGTCCTGCAGCTGCAAGGAACCAAATTCTTCCACCCACCTGAAGGCTCTGGGAAGCAGTCTTCCCCAGTCAAGACTTCAGATGAAGGTATAACTATGGACACCTTAACTGCAGCCTGTGAGACCTGACAGAGGATCTGCATAAGCTCTGCCTGGACTCCTGGCCAGGTAAATGGTGAGTGGACACATGGGTATTGTTTGAGCCTCTCAGGGTGTGGTCGTTGTGAAATGGTTGAAGAAAACTCAGTCACATCACATGGTAGGCCTTGCCTCATGTAATCTGCTTTCCAGCTGACCTCACAACCCTCTGGGGGCAGCCTTGTCATCCGCATTTTGAGGACGGGTAGAGTGAGCTCAGAGATGTTCAGTAATTTGTACACATTTCACTGCAGAGACGTGGCCAGTAGTAGAGCCAGGCTGAAGGGGCCCAGACCCGGGCACTTATCTTAACAGGATGCCTTTCCAGAACGGCAGTTCTTCTCTGCTTCACGCTTGTCTCCCTGGCCTTGTGTAGGTTTCTGGAGCCAGTCCTTGCTTCTGCCAGGCTCAGGGTATCAGGATGGCTGGTGGTCCCACTGTGTCTGCACTTTGTCCCCACATCCGACCGAAGGCCCCAGGGGCTGGGGTGGGGTGGGGCGCCCTCACCTTCGTCTCCGTGAGTGTTTGACATTTTCTTTCCGTCACAGAGGGAGCACTCCTTCTGTCTCCTACGGCTCCTTTGCATCTGCGAGCCCACTGACCCTTATTAAAAACTAAAATGAGGCATCCATTTGGGTGAAAATGACACCAATAAACGTGATCCTTCTGCATGTGAGGAGTGGATGGACACCAGGTGATGAGGAAGATGCAGAAAGTAGACACGGTATTGATGCCAAAGCAAATAGCCACCACGTGTGTCCCTCGCTGGGCCCAACAGCCTGTATCCTTTCAAGGCACCATAATGCTTGCCCCCACCCCTTCCAGCCTGCTCACACCCCCCAGTGACGTGGCTGTGACCTCCTGGCCAGAGATACGGAGTGACCGTCGATGACCACAGCCTGGGCGCACTGCCTAGAACCTCCGTTAATGCTTGAGGCGCTCGTCTGCTGCACCAGTGTTTTCAGCCACTTGACTCATATAACAAAGCAGAGCATGCAATTTTTATGTGTCAAGGGCTCAGGGCCTTGCCTGGCTGTGTAATTTTGGACAAAACAACTTAACTTTCCATTATAACATGTGTGTCAGGAAAGAGGACAACTTTGAGAGCCCTCCTTCTCAAATAATGCTATTTGGTTCTAGGGAAGAAATTAATGCATAACTCTTTTATTGTAGAATGAAACGATATTGAAAATTCTGTTTGCTAAAAGTTACATTCAGGAGTATCCAATCCAGGACTGAATATTTGAAATTTCAGCCTAATTGTACTGTAAATGGCTGAATAGCCAGGGGAAGTGGAGTGGGTGGTTCGAGCATTCAGAGCATGTGAGAGAGGAAACTAGCAGTTTCCCTTAAAAATACCACAGGAGGTCTTCTAGGTGGGTATTATTACCCAGGTTTGCAGTGGAGAGATGAGGAGCTCAGAGAGGATCAAAAATTCCCTGGGTTACAGAGCCCAAAGTAACAGAACCAAGATTCTTACCGTCAGACAGGACCACTGTCATCTCTGCTTTTCTAACCACACCACCATGATTTTCTCTATAAAACTACCACAGACACAATAACAAAACACTAACATAACATTCTACCTTATTTTTATTACATGCGCCTTTATTCTACTTTGTAGCTTCAGGGATAACTTGTCATCAAATTGATCATCCTAGCAAATAAGTTGTTTTCAAGAAATAAATTGTTTCATTTCAGCTATCAATGTTCCATTAAAAAATTGCAGCTAGCAGAGTTATTTACTGGATTGTCAATAACTGTTTATTGAATGGGGGAGACAGTTGTCAAGTCTTACATGTGTAAGAATATCTGGGCTGTCATTCTGAGGGAGAGAACCCACTCCTGGGCTATGGGTGAGTGCCTGCTCATTTGCTCAGTAGTGTCCAACTCTTTGCAACCCCATGAAGAGTAGCCCACCAGGCTCTTCTGTCCATAGGATTCTCCAGGCAAGAACACTGGAGTGGGTTGCCATTTCCTACTCCAGGAGATCTTCCCCACCCAGGGATTGAACCCACGTCTCCTCTGTCTCCTGCACTGGCAGGCAGACTCTTCACCACTGAGTCACCTGGAGAGTCCAGTCATGGGTTATGCTGCTGCTGCTGCTAAGTCGCTTCAGTCGTGTCCGACTCTGTGCGACCCCACAGACGGTTAACCCTAACACTGGAGGCTAGGCACCGTGGATTTGATATGTGCCAAAAACAAAGGAGGTCAATTCTGTGAACAGCAAGCAGTCACCACCACAGTCGTCCATGTGAAGTTGTATTTAGGGTCAGGCGAAGATTGAAGATCAGTGTAGAATCATTGCAAGTCCTAAAAAGACAACTTCAACTTCCAGGTCCTTCTGAAGGGACTCAGGGGCATCGTATCTGAAAAACTCTAAGTATCAGGTGACTATTACATGTCCAACCGCTTTCATTGTATCCCCAGCCAGATGAATGAGTCTGCAGTTGAGACGAGGTCAAGACTAGACTCAGAATCATGGGCGTGAGTGACAGTTAAGTGGTATTTCAAATAAGCAGAAGGGATAAACTCATTTAGGCAAAAACTGTAGAGAAAAAGAAGAGAAAAGACAAGAGCTTAGGACTAACCCCAGAAGCATTTAGAAGCCTGGCAGGAGAGGAAAAGAGAAGGTTAAGATGCTGCCACTGAGAACGGAGACAAGTTAGGAGTGTGTGGCTGAGAACGAGACACCGGTCACTCTTGCTCAGTGTTACGGGGTCAGATAATATGGGTGGGCTCTGTGACATGGAAATCATTGTTGACCTTGAATTGTGAAGAAGGGACCTACTTGAAATGGGTAGGAGTGACCAGGAGTTGAAAAAATTCTTGTTAGTTCTCCTCGGTATAACAAGAGTGTGTTCCATGGGTCCTTGGTGATTCACCATCTTATTCCATCAAAACAAGTATGTGTTGGAAACTCCTTCAGAAGCCTTGTCACTTGAGGAAGAGGTGGCCTTTATATGCTAAGTTCAGAGAGCATGACTGGCAGCTTTTATTTATTCCCACCCTACATTACCATTTACACTAACCAAAACACTCATCTTGCCAGAGAAGTAAATTGCCACTTTGAATCACGAAAAACAGGCAAAAGTATAAAAATGTGAATAATTGTCAATTGTGAGTCTGGTAAGTACTGTGTGAATAAGGCAATTTGCATCTGTTATGCCTCCTTCTTTCTTGCTTTTATAATTATTGAAACACTCTTTGGATCATTAGCCCTGCCAGATACAAACGAGAGGAAAACACACTCCCAACGAATATAGACGTTCCCTAATCCCAACTCCAGGCTCCAAACCACAGAATGTTTCCTTAAAGATGGTCTTTTAACTTTTGCCTCCCAACTGTATTCCAAATTTTCCCCAGACTCTACCTGTTCAAACTACACTAGATACACATATTTGAAGTGAATAAAAAAATAACGAAGGAATTTGAAATGAATAAAAAATATACTTTGCCTTAAATTTCTTAGTAGCAGAAAATATTTATATTTATTTATTTATTTTTCAGCATAAACTATTTATTTCAATGTATTTGTTTTTTTCTTACTGAGGGAATAGGAAAATGCCACAACGGTGGTAGTACAGACTGATGCCAAAGATGGAAACGGCTCAGATGGTACATTACTTACAGGGTGAGAGAGTTGAATCATTCAAAGCTTTTTTCTTATTCTCAGTAATAAACTGAGGATAATTTAGAGTCTCCTGAAAGCCACTGGAGAGTTTCTCGGACTTGGAGGACATCAGCAGATGAGATCAGAGAAAGAAGGAAAAAGCAAGAGGAAGCCCAGCACTTAACGTCTAGTTTTGCATCAAGACTTTGGCTGATTAGTAAGAGGAACCAGTGATCCCGAGCTCAGGGAACAAAGCAGCCAAATGGTAGAAAGAGCAGAGAGAACCCAAGGTAAGCAGAGCTTCAGGCAGCTCCACTGGCCTAGAGATTCCAAGTCAGAGCTGAGGGCTGGTCAGAAGGAGTGTGCTTGGCGGATGCCACCGACCTCTAGTCAGGAGGAGGGCAACGCCAAGTAGACCAACGTTTCCAAAGACCCACGCCCAGCTCCGCATGCCTGCTCAGTCACTCAGTCATGTCCAGGTCTTTGTGACCCCGTGGACTGCAGCCCACCAGGCTCCTCTCTCCGTGGGATTCTCCAGGCAAGAATACTGGAGAGGGTTGCCATGCCCTCCTCCAGGGGATCCTCCCGACCCAGGGATTGAAACCATGTCCCTTGCATCTCCTACGTTAGTAGGCAGGTTCTTTACCACTAGTGCCACCTGGGAAGCACCAAATTTTCAAGAATAGTGGTATAATTATTTTTAAAAAGGCACACAACTACAAAAATTAACATAATAAGGAACAGAAATAAGAATAATCCTATATCCCTTGTTCCATAATTAAAACCTTCTCTAAAAGAGCTCTCTGCCCTACTGAGGTCACTGGTGTGTTCTGAAAGCATTCAGAGTAAAAACACCAACTTTGCACAAAATCTCCCAGAGAAAAGAAGAGGAGGAAACAATTTTCGGTTGGTCTAGGAGGCTAGCCTAAACTTGGTACCAAAACCTGCAAAGGAAATGGCAAGAAGAGAAAATTACCAAATGCAATTGTCTCATAAGCATAAAGGGGAAGCCCTAAATAAAATATTAGCTAGCTGGTAGAGATACATCTGCTGCTGCTGAGTCACTTCAGTCGTGTCCGACTCTGTGCGACCCCAGAGACGGCAGCCCACCAGGCTCCCCCGTCCCTGGGATTCTCCAGGCAAGCACACTGGAGTGGGTTGCCATTTCCTTCTCCAATGCATGAAAGTGAAAAGTGAAAGTGGAGTCGCTCAATCGTGTCCAACTCTTAGCGACTCCATGGACTGCAGCCCACCAGGCTCCTCCGCCCATGGGATATTCCAGGCAAGAGTACTGGAGCGGGGTGTCATTGCCTTCTCCAGAAATACATCAGAGTAATGCATTTAAAAATTCAGTGTCAGTAAAATGGCAATTTCCCTCAATTGATCTTTAAACATAATATTTTCCCAGTCAAAATCTTACAAGAGTTTTTGTGTGTAAATCGACACATTCTTTTTAACCCAGCAGCTGAAGTAGAGCTACTGCCCCAGGGGGTCTCTGGGGGGGTCCCTGGGAGGACGCCCTGGGTGGTCTCCAACAGAGACAGGCCCTCGGTTTACATTAATGGAAAAGAAACGCACTTGGCAGTGAATCCGATGCCTTCCCGTCCCTCGCCAGCCCCTGAATCCCTGGGACCCCTTCTAAACGTCTCCTGTGAACATGGGGTTTGGTTGCCCTAGGCGAGGAGAATTTGCCAGGCTCAAGCTGTACTCGCTAGTGTCCTGTACCACCTCTATCCCAGCCTGCAGCAACTCCCTGGCTTCAGATCACAGGGGCAGCGAGGCTGTCTGCCCTTCAGAGAGGCAGCATGTGGGGAGGGGCCCTCCCATCCTGGTGCCCGCCTCCCTCTGAGATTTCTGGCCGTATCTCTCTGCTTGGTTGTGTAGCCAGAGCCAGGAGCACCGCTTGGGATCAAGGACACTCCACAGATTGAATCTAGCACTTTTTAAAAAAGATTTTCTTTTGCATTGAGGCATAGGCAATCAACAACATCGTGGTACTTTCAGGTGAAGAGCGAAAGGACTGAGCAGTGCGTGTACCTGCATCCATTCTCCCCCAAACTCCCCTCCCATCCAGGCTGCCACATCACACAGGGCAGAGTTCCTTGTGCTATAAAGTGGGTCCTTGTTGGTTATCCATTTTAAATATAGCAGTATGTACATGCTGAAGCTGAAGTTCCAATACTTCAGCCACCTGATGCAAAGAGCTGATTCATCGAAAAAGACCCTGATGCTGGGAAAGATTGAAGGCAAGAGGAGAAGGGGACGACAGACGATGAGATGGTTGGATGGTGTCACTGACTCAAAGGACATGAGTTTGGGTAAACTCCGGGAGTTAGTGAAGGACAGGAAAGCCTTGCATGCTGCAGGCCATGGATCACAAAGAGCTGGACATGACTGAGAGACTGAACAACAACGAAACAGTCTATCCCAAACTCCCGAACTCTCCCTTCCTCCCATCCCCTTCCCCTCCCTTCCTTCCATCCCCTTCCCCTCCCTCCCTCCCCCACCCAGCAAATGTAAGTTTGTTTTCTAAATTTGTGAGTGTGTTTGGTGTCTTTTCAAATCCAATTGTACTGAACAAATCCAAAATAGGTTTTATAACATTTTAACGTATTCTCACAATAGACAAGTTAAATATTTTTAATTCACTTAATGGTGGAAAACATAGATACTGCTCTTGATGAAAAGTTACTGAGCACCTCCCTGTGCAAGCTCTGGGCAGCTACGGCAGATTCGATGGTGAACCAGGCACATTCTGCTTGAGGGTAACCTGGGGCACTTGTTTCATATACATATCCCGAGTTTATGTAAGAGGCGCATACATAAGCATGTATATATGCATACATATTAGTGAATACTAGTGTTTACATATTGTTGCTTTATTTAGCTTATTCTATTCTATTTAGTAATTTTTGTCACACACTGACATGAGTCAGCCATGGGTGTGTGTGTGTCCCCCATCTTGAACTGTTCTATTTTTATAGTTCTGCATCAGGATTTTGTCATTGAACATAGAGTCCTCATTTAAGCTGACCTGCCAGGAGCCTCTTGAAACATTCAAACTGAGGCTATGTTTGTGAGGTTTTGTTTCTGTTCTTATAGTTGTTTGTTTGTTTTAAATGCTTAGCATAAGAAATCTCATTGCTTAAGATGTTTAAGAAGGCAAAATATACCAACTTTCTTTTATAAATCCATGCTTTTTATTTTTAAAGAAAACATGTAGAAGCCCACGGAGATCTGTAAAATCCGCATGGTCGATGGTGTACTCCCAGTGCACTCCCTGGTCTTCCGCCACCCCGCTCCTGTTCCCAGGGCTCATCGCCCTGCCCTGCTCTGCGTCACTTCACAGTCGTGACTCCACTGGACCTGTCGCTGCATTTTGTAGGGTCCTTCAGTTACGCAGAGTAGGAGGCGCTTTAAAACTACTGAAGGACAAGAAACAAACAGTATTTTATGATTTCCTTTCCCCTGAGTTCAGCTGCTGTATTAGTCAGTGTTTGCCAGAGAAACACAACTATGGTGTGTGTGTGTGTGTGTGTGTGTGTGTGCATATACAGTAATGAATTATAAGCAGTTGGCTCATGGGATTACTGTGGTGGTGGCTGGCTTAGTTTCCAAATCGTGTCCAACTCTGCGATCCCATGGACTATGTGCGTTGTCATCTCCTCCTCTAGGGGATCTTCCTGACTCAGGGATCAAGCCTGGGTCTCCTGTCTTCCATGTGGATTCTTTACCAACTACGCCACCAGCGAAGCCCGTGGGATTATGGAGACTGGCAAGTCCGCCAGCAGACTGGAGACTCAAGGAAAGAGGTACTGCACCTCCTGTTGGAAGGCCTCTAGTCTGGAGTCCAGAGAACCGGAGTTCCCATTCAAGGCCAAGGGCAGTTTTTCTTCTGTAGAACCAGAAAGAGCCAATGTGCCACCGGAAGTCAAAAGGTCGTCTGGGGAAAAATCCCTCCTGCTCAGGGAAGACGGCTTTTGTTCTAGTCAGGCTGTCAGCTGATTGGACAACGCCCACCTACACTACGGAGCCCAACTTTCTTTACTGAAAGTTCACTGATTTCAACGTTATTCTCATCCAAACACCCTCTCAGATACTCCCAGAATAATATTTGGTCAAATATATGGGCTCTCCATGTCCCAGCCAAATCAACACATACTATTAACCATCATAGGTGCATAACCTCATTTACAATAATTTTTAACAGAAAAAACTCCATGTGTTAAAATTCTTCTGTCTAGTAGCCAAGTTTTTCTGCCTATTAAAGTGAAGAATGAACAGAGAAAACCATCAAACAGAGAAGAGCTCTCCGCTCAGTAGATATATTACCAAAATAAAGGTGGATTTAGGGAAGATTCAACAGCCCTTAGCATTTAATCAAAATCTGGGGGAGAAATTAAAGTATGCCTTCATCTAAAAGTCTCTGTGAGGTTACATTTTTCTTGGCAAAGAATTCTACAGTCATAAAAGCAGATGGCATTTTTGTCTGCATTTGGGGAATGGTTGCATATGAAAGTTGAAAAATCATGTGAAAAAATAAAATGAGGATACTGATTATTGCTAGCACTGAATCACTGTGGAATTAGACATTGTTTTAACAAATACCATGGCAATTAATTTTCAATACAAAAACTTTAAGGCAAATATTATCATATGTATTATATATTTACAGATTGGTAAGTGACCAATGGGAAATCACAGAATTCACCTGCAATCACAGTCAGGGAGGGGCAGTGCCATGTTGCCAGCCTCAGGGTTCCAACTCTCAGCCCTATTCTTCTTATAGGCTGAAAGCGCAATTAAGCACAGAGCTACCACGAGCTTTAAAGAAATGGAAATAAATGATGAGCGGGAGCAAGAAAGTGGAGAAACTCATCTTTGGATTCCGCTACAATTGAAGGCAGACTGCCTTGCAAGTGTTAGGTTGACACAAATCTTCATGGGTCTCAAAATTGTTCTTTAAGACAAGAGTGTGTATCTGATCTCGTGGCGGAAACTGCCCCTGATTGTCCTCTGGATCCAAGCTCTTCTGATAGACAGTAGGATACAATTAGACCATAAGGAAGGCTGAGAGCCAGAGAACTGACGCCTTTGAACTGTGGTGCTGGAGAAGACTCTTGAGAGTCCCTTGGACAGCAAGGAGATCAAAGCAGTCAATTCTAAAGGAAATCAACTCTGAATATTCATTGGAAGGATTGATGCTGAACCTGAAACTGCAATACTTTGGCCATCTGATGCGAAGAGCTAACTCATTGGAAAAGACCCTGATGCTGGGAAAGGTTGAGGGCCAGAGGAGAAGGGGATGACAGAGGATGAGATGGTTGGATGGCATCACCGACACAATGAGCATGAGTTTGGGTGAACTCCGGGAGCTAGTGATGGACAGGGAGGCCTGGTGTGATACAGTTCATAGGGTCACAAAGAGTCAGACACAACTTAGTGACTGAACTGAACTGAACTGAACTGAAAGTCACTTTCATAGGAAGGAGCTATGCCAGAAATCTATACATAGTGAAATCCCAAGTGGTCTCCTAGGTGACATGGGGCTACGTGGCACTCCAAGCTGTCCCCACTCTGGAACATCTCTAACATCTCAGCAGCGGGTTAGAGAATGTGGCTCCCATGTCAGCATGAGTCAGCATGCACAGCGCTTTGGGCAGATGGCAGGCAGAGCAGGGAGGACAGGAAGTCAGCCTTTTGGTCTGAGCAGGATCCTGGGAAGTGCTCTGGGAAGTAGGATGAAGAGAGAAGGAAGAATAAAGAGCCCCTGCCAGTTGCCTGCTGTGAATCATGGCTCCCTGCTTGATGCATATTATCCCAAGAGCTTGCAAACCTATGAGAGACGCACTGTCTTGGTCCTCGTCCTCACTGTGCAGCAGGGAAGCCAAGGCTGAATCACACAGCTAGCAAGTGGCATTGTGTCCCTGGAATTCGAAATCCCTGCTGTAGTCCTGCGGGTCCTGAAGCTGGGAGATGCCACGGTGACCACAGGAAAAATACGTGGGGTGGGGGGAAGCCTGCTACATTATGTTGAGTCTCGAATGTCTTAAATACTCTGATAATGATTTTTATTATCAATTCTATTTTATTTTTTAGTTATTGATGTTACTATTGTTAAAGTGCTATTAACAAGGTTAGAGCTCCACTATGCAATCAGATTATTCACTTAAACATTTTCATCAAAATTTACATCTAAGCTCCTTACCTTCCCCAGTGGCTCAGGCAGTAGAGAATCTGCCTGCAATGCAGGAAAGCCCAGGTTCAGTCCCTGGGTTGGGAAGATCCCCTGGAGGAGGAAGTGGCTACCCACTCCAGTAGTCTTGCCTTGAGAATCCCACGGATGATGGAGCTCCTTGGGGCATTGCAGCTAGTTTGCAGTGCAGGCCACATTCTGATTCCTCATCCTCAAACTTTCCTTCAGATCCTTCCCCTGAGATCAACACTGCTTTGTCCTGATATACCTTCCTCCTCCTTTTCCCCCTCTGTTCGGAGGAGAAAGTAAACGGTTCTCACCATAACTCCCCCTCTCAAGTCCCTTCTCATATGAAATGCTTCCAGCTTGGACCCTGGGAGCCTCCGCTGGCATGCGGGACTGCACAGCTGCCAGTGTCCCAGGGGAGAGAGGTCGGCGTGTTTCCTGCCAGCGGCCTCGTGCCACATCTAGCTGCACTCGGAAACACATGGAGAGGTGGCTGTGGCGCAGAGGCGATGGGTGAGTTACTGAAATGAACTGCTGGGGAGACGAGCTAAATAAACAGTAAGGTTGAAGCTGCAGTCTCTCTGGAGCAGAGCCTCCAGGACCTGCTTCTGTGTAGAACTGAATCAGAAGAAAGCATCAGGAAAGGCCGCAGACCCTTCGCACTGAGCCCTCGGTGTGTGCCCTCACCGCTCACAGCAAGCACGTAATTACCTGTCATGCGCTCTCTGCTCGGATCCCCGGGAAGCAGCAGGAGAACGGACTGAGAGATGTGAAAACCGGTGTCACATTTCAAACATATATTTTCCAAATAACAGAGAGACTCTAGGGAAAAAATAATTGCTTTAAAAAAAAAAAAAAAAAAAAGACTAGTTGTGCTGGAAACTGCTTTCCAACAACTGTGGAGGCAGGTTCTGAAGCACATGTGTGACATCTGCTCCCAGGGAAGAAGGCTCGTTCCTGGACTGCAGGTTGCAGGGAAGAAAGGGCATGCGTCTGAAAAGGCTGCGGTTCTGCTCAGTCCTTTGGCTGCAGGTGCTTGGCAAGAGCTAGAGGCAACCAGCCACGGGTTTACCTGTCTCTGTGGCAAACACGCCAAAGCGAAAGCCAGGAGCAAGTGCAACCTCTTGCTTCTGGCCTTTATTATTATCAGCTCCTAAGCTAATAAGCAAGGAAGCACAGGCAGGGGATAAACAGACGGATTTCCCATCAGGCATAAAGTCCCCAAGTTCAAAATGATGAGAAGATAAGTCTCTCATGGAATTTCTCTTTATTTTCTGTTGCTAGATTCCCTGGTGGCTCAGCGGTAAAGAATCTGCCTGCAATGCAGGAGGTGTGACGGGAGCTAAGGGTTCATTTCCTGGCTCGGGAAGACTCCTTGGAGGAGAAAATGACAACACACTCCAGCATTTTTTGCCTGAAAAATCCCATAGACAGAGGAGCCTGGCAGGCTACAGTCCATGGGGTCGCACAAAGACTCGGATACAATTGAGTGACTAAACAATAGCAAGATTTTCAAAGCAAGCTCACCTCGACACAACTCTTGCCCTTCCAGGGTCCAAGAGTCGGCTCCCGTCGAACACTCAGAAATGAATTGTCCGAGGAAATACACTTGCTGACAAAGCAAGGGACTCTTCTAGGAAGAGGTGCCCAGGTGGAGAGCAGAGATGTCGGGAGCCCGGGAGGCCGCCCTGCCAGGTGGCTCGCAACCGCAGAGTCTGTGGTGATGGAGCCAGTTTCCAGGCTGTCCCTGGGCAATACCTTGCTTGGCTCATTTTTGGCCCAGTTTGAGGTCCTTCTTCCCAATCCAATCTCCTCCCTTCTTTCGGCCCCAGTTAGTGTTCAGCGGCATCGCCACATTCCTCACCAGGACGTCCTGCTGTGAGACAAGTCACCCACGGGGTCACTGCTGCGCGTGGCCGACGCGGGCGGTTTCACTCAGCGGTTCCGTAACACAGCACTGCTCCACGCCTGCCGCGATGTCGGGATGACTTCTGTCCTGACCTCCCTTTCCTTGTCCAGGTGCCTGCTGCCCCTTCCTCCAAGTGTGTCTTGCCTCTTTCTCCTCCAGCCTCTAGCCCTGCTCTGTCCTTCTGTACTAGGGGGTCCATTTTTGATTAGGGTCCCCCTTCTCCCAGGCTGGCTCCACTGGCAGGGCTGCTGGAATTCCAGGGAAACCCCGAACTCCTCTTCCTGTGCCTTTCCTGTCTTTGGACTGAAAGTTCAATCTGTTTGTTTGGTCCCATTACCTGCCAAACGCTGAGGATAGCACTTGTCCTGCAGTGGGCATCTGCTCCATGAGAGGACATTCACACCTGCATGCTGAGTCTCTGGAGTCGTGTCCGACGCTCTGCCATCTGACAGACTGTAGCCCACCAGGCTCCCCAGCCATGGGGTTCTCCAGGCAAGAACACTGGAGCTGGTTGCTGTGCCCTCCTCATGGGAGGACATATGCCCCCTTCCTCTCAGCTGGTTCTACAACCAATTCATTGACTGAGATATTCTATCCTGCCAACTATTCATTCCTTCAGAGCTGAGAACCCTAGTGAGGTGAAGTGAAGTCGCTCAGTCATGTCTGACGCTTTGCAGCCCACCAGGCTTCTCTGTCCATGGGATTTTGCAGGCAAGAATACTGGAGTGGGTGCCATTTCCCTCCCCAGGAGATCTTCCTGACCCAGGGATTGAACCCAGGTGCCCGCATTGTAGGCAGACACTTTACCATCTGAGCCACCAGGGAAGTCTCCTAGGAGTGCGCGCAGCTCCCTTTTGATCACACACTAAGAGGAGCAGGTGATGGACAGGGAGGCCTGGCGTGCTGCGGTTCACGGGGTCGCAAAAAGTCGGACACGACTGAGCGACTGAAGTGGAACTGGAAGAGAAGCAGGGTCAGATTTAAAGCCAGGGCAAGTGACTCTAAAGATCTGGACAGCCTCTCGAAGCGCACTGTCTCCTGCAACTTCCTGAAGGTGGGAGATGACGTTTCGTTTGAGTTGTAATTGCAAGTACCCAGCCCGATGCTTAGCACAGAGCTTGGCATAGGCAGGCTGTTAATTATGTTGCCTCACACCTATGCACAGATGTTCACTAAGTGTCTGCGCATTAAACAGGCGAAGTCCGCCGTCTCGGTTCACCGTCTCACTGGATGGCCTGGTACTAGAGGATAGAACAGTAAATGAGGGTTGACTTTAACTGAAATGAGACTGAAGAGAAAGAGCTAGAAATGATTTAAGAAAAGTGAAAACCAGCTGACGATTTCAGACTCTCCTGGGCTTAAGGAAACCGGCAGTGGGGTAAAGGGCTGAACAGCTGCCGTAGACTCGCAGAACAACTGGGGCCTCTTAGTGGCAAATGAACCGGGAAATGATTCTAGAGAAGAAATGAGGGATTAAAACACAAGACTGTGGATTACCTCAAGCTTCTGATGACCCCCTGGCAAACCTCTAGTCCTCTGACTTGTTTAAAATAACTGTGCTGAGAATGTGTTCTTTCTCCCTCAAGATTTTCTCTCCCCACCTGCAACCCACTCTGTGTCACCCAGGCTAAGCCCTACAGCTTGCATCAGAAGGGCTCCTGGTCCTCCAGCTTCAAGTGGGTCCGGCAGGGGCCTCCCTAGGTGGGGGGTGAGGGCCAGCTCACCATCTGCTGCTCCCTGGGGGCTTCATCTTGCAGCCAGGATCTCTCCAGGCTCCAGTAACAACCTTGTCCCCTTCCTTCACGCAAGGGGAGATGATGGATTCCAGGGGTTGTGAGCCCCAAGAAGCAACCCGAAACTCCCAGTTTTCCTTTACCCTGTCTTACCTTGTAAATAAATACCTTGTATCAAGCTCTCTTTGTTTAGGGTTTTAAGAGTGCCATCTGTTTCCTGCAGACCCTCATCCATGCAGTAGCTGTGACGACTCCCAAATCTTGGTGGGTGAACACAAGAGAAATTGGCTCTCATTCGTGTGCAACCCAACTAGATGTTTCTGTGAACTTGTACCCTAGCTCCTCCACCTGGGGCGGGGGGCTCTACCTTCCTTGGGAGATCTGTTGTTTAGTCACTAAGCTCTGTCCAGTTCTTTGTAGCCCCGTGAACTGCAGCACGCCAGGCTTCCCTGCCCTCCACTATCTATTGGAGTTTGCTCAAACTCATGCCCGTCGAGTCAGTGATGCCATCTAACCATCTCATCCTCTGTCTTCCCCTTCTCCTCTTGCCTTCAGTCTTTCCCAGCATTAGGTTCTTTTCCGATGAGTCAGGTCGTCAAAGTATTGGAGCTTCAGCTTCAGCATCAGTCCTTCCAATGAATATTCAGGGTTGATTTCCTTTAGAATGGACTGGTTTGATTTCCTTGCAGTCCAAGGGATTCTCAAGAGTCTTCTCCAACACCACAATTCAAAAGTATCAGTTCTTCAGCGCTCAGCCTTCTTTATGGTCCAACTCTCATATCCATACATGACTATCAGAAAAACCACAGGTTTGACTATACAGACATTTGTGGGCAAAGTGATGTCTCTGCTTTTTAATACACTGTCTAGGTTGGTCATAGCTTTTCTTCCAAGAAGCAAGCGTCTTTTAATTTCATGGCTGCAGTCACCATCTGCAGTGATTATGGAGCCCTGTCATCCAGGGATGGAGATTTCATGGGTCAGCTCTGGAAGAGACATCTATCAGTTTCCGGCATTCTGTTGGCCCTGACTTTGTCACCTGATCATACCTAAATGCAAGCAGGCTGGAAACATGGTCTAATTGGTGCCCTGGGGAAAGAAGATGGGCTTGGGGGAAACTAGGCAATCTTTGCCATCTTTGCAAACTTTAGATACATTTAATCAGTGCAAAACAATGTCTGCTGCAACGGTCAATATCCATCTATGGCTCTGCTTTCATTCAGCAGAGCAGGTGCTAGGATGGGTGGGGACTTTGCTGGTGGTCCAGGGGTTAAGACTCTGTGCCTCCACTACAGGGTGGGGCGAGTTTGATCCCTGGTCACAAGCTGCATGGTGCGGCCAAAAATAAAAAAAGAAATACAATAGAAAAAAGAAATGAAAAATAGGCTGGGTGTCTAAAGATGGAGTCAGGGTTCTACACCAAGCTAGCAGCAAAGAGCTTGTGATTCTACAAACACCACACTTTTATCTTGGTGAGCCTGCAGGGAAGCAGGTGTAGGAGGGAACTGATCTTCTAGAGGAACTCCCTTGTGTGAGGGTTGGGGGACAGCCCGGGAATCACTGTGGGTGTGCAGACCTTTTTGGAGAAGTGAGGTAACACTCTACCAAAGTGACTTTCTTGTATTTTGTATTTCTTGTATTTTTTTCTATATTTTTTAAAATGTTTTAATTCTCTAAGAGTGGTGTGCATATACTACAATCTGAGAGTGTGGAAGACATGGAGAAGGAGATCCAGAGAGGAAACTCAGAGGACCAGGAAGAAACACATTCTAAGGGTGTAATTTATGGAGTGCCTTTAGAGGAGAACTGTTTGTGGGTTTTAAGTTAAATGAATTTTCACTAAATTTCAGAGGTGGAAAGACACAGTGGTTTCCCCAAGAGACAGCTGTGGCCCTGGACGCCTGGGTGATTTGCCTGTAGCCCCCCACACATTGCTGCTTCTTCCAAGTACACTCTGCTCCCTGAGTCCCTGACCCAAGCTCTGCCTCCAGAGAGCTGAAAGTAGATCAGTCACAAGCATCTTCTAGACTGTTTTATCCAGCATAGCTGTGATGGGCAACATCCATTTCAGTGATGAGTACCAATTCATTCTTACCATGTAGCTCCTTATAGTGCTGCATGCCTGCTGTCACGTCAGCTGCGCCTGACTCTGTGACTGTAGCCCGCCAAGCTCCTCTGTCCATGAAATTCTCCAGGCAAGAATACTGGAATGGGTTTCCACGCCCTCCTCGAGGGGATCTTCCCAACCCAAGGATCGAACTCGTATCTCCCTGCAGCTCCTGCCTTGTAGGCAGACTCTTCACCACTGAGCCACCAGGGAAGCCCCAGCTCCTTACAGCACTGGTTTTCAAGTCAGTCTGTATATGCCTTTTAGCTTACAACTCCTTCCTTTTATGTAATCTCTGCAACAGTCACTGATAAATGCTTGCAAACACGGTAAAGAATTGAATCAGAAAGACCCAAAAGAACAAAAAGAGAAATTCGGGCCATTTTTCAAGGAAATCATCATGAGTTGGGGAGCAAAAAAGTAATGAAAGGCTGGTTTTCTGAAAGATTTAGCAGTTGGGAAACTACACTAATAAATCCCAGGAGACAGGACGAGACCTTTGGACTGAAGACAAAGCTGGGAGGAGGATCCGGAAGGGAAGCCCCATCGTGTGCTGGCAGGGTGAGCGTGTCGGAGTTCTGGGCAGGTTTCTATTGGCGTTTTATTCTGGTGCAGAGGCCACAACATCAGCAGAAGCAGCAGCTCCGGGGTGTGCGAGCAGCCTTCAGATCCTAGGGAGGGATCCCAGACCCTGCGGAGCTGGGCGTGTCCACTCAGTGAACAGAAATCTCAGCACGAGAGGAAAGAAGCAGCCAGAGTCTCTGCAGGTTCCCCAGGCTGACGTGCCATCGTGTTTGTCGGGCGATGGCGCAAGACTCCCTAAAGACCCGGTATTAACCTTTAACTGCAGCAACAGGCCCCCGCTGCCCTGTGTTTGAGTTCATGCTCTCTCTTAACACACCATGCTTGCCCTTCAGGGCCCAAAACGGCCTCATTCTCACTCTGCCTGATGGTATTCATTTGTCAAAACACATCCTGAAGAAAATATCAGTTCACGCCGTTTGTACTGACCTGGGCATTACTAATAAGGAAAGTGTGACCCTCTAGGACATCAGCCTTGGAGCCCCAGGTGCAAGGAAAGACCTCAGGCATCGATCAGCCACTCCAAAGCAGGGAGGCCTGGTATGTAGCTTGTTCTTAACAGCCAGACAAGCCATGAATTCCACCATTATTCCTGACCTGGCTAGGCGCTGGTCCTACAAGCTCCCTGGGACCCTGCATTCAGTGCTGTATGCCCTGAAGACATCTGAGACTCTGAAGACATCTGGTGTACCTGTCCACTCACCTGTCCAGGTATTTCTCTGCACTGGGAAACTGACAGAGCACAGGCTGATTTTCATAATAAGGAGCTGTGTCTTAGAGCTCAGTGCAACGCTTGGTGCTCAATGAAAGGTGAATGAGTGGACGAAGACAGGGCTTCAGGGTCCATCCACAGGCGCCAGCCTTGGAGCCAGAGGCCTGCAGTCTCTACTGTCTCCATAGAAAGTTGCTGTTTTCTTTCCATACCCTTGGGATTTTGCGTGCTCTCTTTCTGTTCTTGGCCCACGGCATTTGGCTCTGCTTGACTGTTTGGTTGTTTATTTTTAAGCATCTTTCATCTGTGTCCATTTTTATGGTCAGCTGGTTTTTCTTCCCAACTCTCAGCTCCTATCAGCTCCTATCGTGGCTTTAAAAACATTGCCTGTTTCTAATATTTGTGCAGTTCAGCCAACACGGCAAAAGACAAAAAGCATCACCTTCAACAGGCCTCATTTTGATCCTAATTTATTTGGACAGGACTTCAGAGTGTCTCAGTACTGCCTCTAAAATCTAATAAAATCCAAGTCTAGGCTCTAAGTTGTTTTACTAACTGACCCTCAGTTACCCGAGCCAGACTCTTCTATTATATGCAATTAAAGTAACTTGATTTAAACATACAATGTGTGTGTGTGTATATGTGTGTGTGTGCACACGTGCACACACGCATGCTTAGTCATGTCTGACTCTTTGCGAGTCCAGGGACTGTAGCCCCCACCAGACTCCTCTGTCCATGGGATTTCCCAGACAAGAATATGGAGTGGGTTGCCATTTCCTAGTCCACGGGATGTTCTCAAGCCAGGGACAGAAACTCTGACTCCTGCATTTGCAGGCGGGTTCTTCACCACTGAGCCGCCTGGAAAGCCCTCTGACATGGAAAGCCACTGTGTGATCATCTGCTTGGGGTTGTCTCTCTCTCGTCTGCAGAGTATGTACACATCTTTTCAGGGAGGGTTGGCACTGAACCTAGCTCCTCCTCTTTAAAAAAAAAAGTCATTCTTTCAAAACGTTCAAGTCTACCCTGCAGAGTCATTACAATTATTCTGAATTCCATCCCTATTGCTCTAAGTGGCTCCCAAACTCACCCACTATTCCTGCTTCGTTGTCTTTGGGGAAACATGAGTAGCTGATGCATTTCTCCCCCGGACTCCGCCTGTCACTTGGGTTGTTATCTGTTTAGTTTTCCAGATATTCAGGTCCCTTTGAGGAAGAACCTTGGCCTCACTTGCCGTGGGACTTCCCTCAGAGCTTCCCCCTCAATGTGTGAAGGTAAAGAGGAGGAAGGTGAGGAGGAGGAAATGACAAACAGATCTGCCTGGAGCCTTCGAGGCTTCCTTTGTCAAGAATGTCCATCTACCCTCAATGCAGGAAGATGTCCTTTGTATGGCAAACCAAAGGATACCACAAATCCAAGGCAATTTTACTCAAGCAAGTACCCAGATGTTTCCTTCAGAATAACGTAAAGAGTCAGCATTCCAGGTCAGCAAAGCAAGATTATCTGGGCCCTTAGGAGCTCTTCCTGGTCCTGGTCGTGCAAGAGCACAGTGCAGATGTCTATTGTGGAGCCTCTGAACGGAGGAGCTGGAGGTCCTGAGGAGGGACTGGCTTCTCCAGACCATCTCTCTGGACTCTGGGAAGGACTGTCTTCCCTACAGACATGATGGGGGGCTTCCCGGGTGGCTCAGTGGCAAAGAATCTGCCTGTCAATGCAGCAGACACGGGAGACAGAAAAGATTGAAGGACTGAAGGGCAAGTAGCTAACCCGAAAGAAATCATGATCTGTGTTTACTGGGGTGAGCCGGGAGGACATCACCCTAGTCCCACAGAGGATGGAGGGTATCAGTGTCGCTCTCTAGAAGAATTAAAGATACGAGTTATGAGCCCTGAGGAGAGGTTGTTATCAGAATCAGGAGATTGAGTCTGCATCCAAACTCCACTTCCAAACCCTGAGAGGCTTTCCCATGGTGGTTATGGATCTGCTTACAGAGCTGGTGACCTGAGGGATTTCTGTGATTGAATCAGTTTGAGAAATATTACATTTTCCCTGTTTTCTTGTGATAAAATACACAAAATGCAAATTACTGTATTATTTTAAGTGCTCAGCTCAGTGGTATTAAACACATTCATAATATACAACCATCACCACCATCCATCTCTAGAACTCCTTTTATCTTGTAAAAACTGAAACTGTATACCCAAGAAACAATAAATTCCCATTCCTCCCCTCCACAGCCCCTGTGAGTCCAACCCTGATGCGATTGAAAGTCTCTTACAGTCAGCCCTCAGTATCTGAGGTTGTGCCTGTGAATTCAACCAACTACATGCAGATCGTGTGGTAATGTAGTATGTATTTAGTGAAAAAAAAATCACATATAAGTGAATTCACACCTGTGTTTGCTCAGGGGTCGACTGTATGCATTACATTTTGCGTGTTATTCGTTCATCGATGACCTCTTGGACCGCTTATGTTTTGGCTATGATGAATAGCATTGCCGTAAAATCCATGTGTTCCCAGGTGTCTCAGTGGTGAAGAACCTGCCTGCCAATGCAGTTCAGTCACTCGACTGTGTCCATTCTTTGCAGCCCTATGGACTGCAGCCCGCCAGGCTCCTCTGTCCATGGGAGTCTCCAGGCAAGAATGCTGGAGTGGGAATCCATTCCCTTCTCCAGGGGCTCTTCCTGAACCACGGATCAAACCCAGGTGTCCTGCACTTTGGGCAGAATCTTTCCCTTCTGTGTCACCAGGGAACCCCACCTGCCAGTGCAGGAGATGACAGTCCGTGGGGTCGCAGAGTCAGACGGACTTCATGACTAAACAACAGCATAAGTCTCTGAGACCCTAGTTCCATTATTCTGGGCGTAGAAACAGAAGTAGGATTGCCGGGCTGCCTGGCTAACTTATATTTCTAGGAAACGCCATGCTGTTTTCTGCGGCCACTGCATCATTTTCTGTTCCCCTCAGCAGTGCACTAGCGTACCTGCTATTCCACATGCGCAGCAGCACTTGCTGCTTAGATAGGAACATCCTAAAGGTGTCATCATGGTTTGGGGTTGCGTTTTCCTAATGATTAGTGGTTTCAAGTATTTTTCCATGTGCTTATTAGGTACTTGTTTATTTTATTTGGAAGAATATCTATACAGATTCTTATCTGATTTGAATCAGGCAAAACGGAGATGTTGGAAGCACAGGAATAGAAAATCTTAAACCAAGTTTAACCAAACCAAAGGGAAGTGAAACTGAACGTATTAGTCATTCAGTCATGTCTGACTCTCTGTGACCCCATGGACTGTAGCCCTCCAAGCTCCTCTGTCCATGGATTTCTCCAGGCAAGGCTACTGGAGTGGGTTGCCATTTCCTCCTCTGAGGGATCTTCCCAACCCAGGGATTGAACTCCAGTCTCCTGCATTGCAGGCAGATTCTTTATAGTCTGAGCCACCATGGAAGCCCAAAGGAATTATTAAGCAAAGAAAAACTGTGTTAATTTTAACACAAAGTAGACGTTAAGACTTTGAATCGACTTTGCTGCTGCTGCTGCTAAGTAAGTCGTGTCCAGCTCTGTGCGACCCCACGGACGACAGCCCACCAGGCTCCCCCGTCCCTGTAAGAAAACAACGCAGCATAATGGCAACCGGTCACTTTCTCCAGGAAATCTCTAAAATGCGCACATAAAGCTCACCATGCGCGTGTCTGCCTCAAAGCTACGCAACGCATGAAGAAATTAACTGACAGAACTGCAAGTGGAAAATGAAACGTGC
Organism: Aepyceros melampus; assembly: GCA_006408695.1. Classification (NCBI taxonomy): domain Eukaryota; kingdom Metazoa; phylum Chordata; class Mammalia; order Artiodactyla; family Bovidae; genus Aepyceros; species Aepyceros melampus. Next base: position 71,100 of record SJXQ01000460.1, on the reverse strand, counting down.
ATTACTATTGCGGGAGATTATTAAGACGATCTCTTTTAGTAACTGAGACATAAATACATGGAGTGGAGTAGGATATAGAATAGCTTAATGCTGTGATACAGAACATCCTGATTTAAAAATTATACACACAACTTTTCACCCCAAAACATTGACTTATATTGAAACCTTTATGTTGATTATATTATCTAGACCATAAAACAAATTACAATAAATTCTGCAGACTATTTCATCTGATCAAAGTACAAGCAAATTATAATTTCCTTTAAAAAAGTATTCATGTAGGGAAATTTCAAAACAAACTTCTGTACAACCCATAATTCAGAGGGGAAAGTATAATAAAAACTAGACTGACTATACATAAAAATGAATGATAATAATACCACTTCTCATAAAAAGAACTGTGAGAATATTAAGAATTATAATAACATTAGCAAAGAAGAGTAAAAGAACATACATGGTATTAGTATTAATTCAAATTGTTATAAAAAAAGCAAAAGAATAAGCATTAAGAAAAAAGTGTTGCAAGATACAAACAGAAGTTGACAAAAACAAATAGTAAATGCATTTTTTTTAAAGAGACAAAAACTCAAGAAGATACTCTTTAAAAAAAATTTACTGGCCTAGAAAAACTTTTACTGAAACTGGTAAAATAAAATGTTTCAAAAAACATAAACTCATAATGTTTTTTAAATGATAAATTACAAGAAGCAGTATAGAATAAAAATTTGAGAGAAAAATTAAGTAGACAATGTCCTGTGTGGGGAAATAATTATATTAAAAGTGACTTAAGAAGAAGTAGAACAACTTGTGCAGAAACTAGAAACCATTTCTATTTAAAATTTTACTAAAAAACTAAAGCAAGCAGAACAGAACAAGGAGCTCCTCAGGCCCAAACAGTTTTAGTGGAAAATTCTACCAGAATTCAGAGAACAGAAATTCTACCTTTTTAGAAATTGTTTCAAGAACTAGGAATACTAATGTTGGTCGCAACCCTAATTATGAGTTTGCAGAGCAGAGACAAGGACATTATAAGACAGGGATGATATATGCTAACCTCACCTCTGATCATAGAAGCAAAAATATTAACTCATTAGCAAGCTAAATCCAGTGATACACTAAAATAAAAATACATAAGGAACACAGTGGCTTTACACCCTGAACACAAAAACAATAAATATTATAAAACTACTATTGTGGTTCAAAATGTAGGCTGAAAACAATCAGTTCAAGACACACTGTAATTGCATTATCTAAATTCAAACATATTCAAGAGTAAGCTTTCCTAAAAACCAGAAACAAATGTTCCTTATTATAATGAGATATTTACTAAAAACTACAATGAATCCAGTATTTGATTGTGAAATGACAAAACACTTTTCTTTAATGTCAGGAACAAGAGTGGCATGCCTACTCTTACTACTTCTGTTCCATTTTTTTTCTGGGTGTCCAAGACAACCCTATTAAGCAAGAATAAAGAAGCAAATATTAACGGAAGAAAGGTCGATACGTTTGTGTGCATAGAAAACCCTAGAGAACCTATAGCTAAATTAGTGGAATTAATAAGAAAACTGGACAGGTTGCTAGATGTAGAATCAATACAGGAACAAATGGACTGTATTCCAACAGCCATCAACAAACAGGTGGAAAATCTAATTATAAAAAGATCATTTACAAAACAACAGCTGTATTATTGAAGATTAAATTGAACAGAAGATGTGCAGCAACTTTATGGGTAAAAATATGAGCATTATTAAAAGGTATAAAATAAGAGCTAAGTAAATGAAGAGAGATAACACATCATAGCCAGGAATACTCAGATATCAAGATGTCTTATAAAATAAAAGAAACTGTCAAGTAATTAGCCTCCAAGTAAAATAAATAAATTAACTCTTAAAAAAGTTATAATACGTACTAGTCATTTGGGATGAACCAAACAAAAGTCTGTTGTACTCAAGGGATGAAAAATGAAATAAAATGAGAAACAAGGAATGAAATAAATAAATAAATTAATTAATTAAAAGGACCTGAGAGTGTAATGCTAGCACTGGGGTAGAAAAACATGAACAGAGCATGGTTATGAACGTGGGAGCAGCCCCACACACATAGATTCGACAAAGGATATACGACAAAGGACTTTTGCAAGTCACTGCAGAAACGCTGGCATGCTTAGTAAGGAGTAGGGGGAAAGCTAAAGCTAATTATCCGGTGGGGTCGCACAGAGTGGACATGACTGGGGGACTACACTTTGACTTTTCACACATACTTACACATACAGGCATGCATACACGTGTGTGCATGCATGCTCGCTAAGTCACTTCAGTCGTGTCTGACCCTTTGTGACGTTATGGACTGCAGCCCGCCAGGCTTCTCTGTGCATGGGATTCTCCAGGCAAGAATACTGGAGTGGGTTGCTCTGCCCTCCTCCAGGGGGTCTTCCCGACCCAGGGATCAATCTCCCCTCTCTTACGTCTCTTGCATTGGCAGGCGGGTTCTTTACCACTAGCGCCACATGGGAAGCCCTATACATGAGCATATGGAAACATGTAAAAACATATGTATAGATATTTGTGTACATATAAACATGTGTATACATATTTGAAGGGCTTCCCTCATAGCTCAGTCAGTAAAGCATCTGCCTGCAATGCAGGAGACCCGAGTCTGATCCCTGGGTCAGGAAGATACTCTGGAGAAGTAAATGGCAACCCACTCCAGTATTCTTACCTGGAGAATCCCATGAATAGAGGAATCTGGCAGGCTACAGTCCATGGGATCACAAGAGTCGGACAATACTTATCGACAGAACCATCACCACCATACATATTTGTATGTGTACACATATTTATTTATTTATAAATGTAAATACTACATTATACTGTACAATAAAAACCAGTGCTAAGTGGGATAGACTCTAAAGATGAGAAATAAGAGTTAAAAAAATTTACTAAGGAGAGTATGTTTAAGCCCGCATGAAAATAACTGGTGTGGGATGTACCCACTCACCATAAACAACCAGATGTAAGAACTAGACAAAATGTTGGGATCATTTTAAAAAGTTGCAACAAGCAGAACAGAATTCTGATCTGTAACAGAAAGAAGCAAACACGTGACCCCTACCATCACTTTCTGCCTCTAGTCATTTCTAGACTTTGATTCAGGGAGGGAAAACTCAAGCAGAGTTTAAAGAAACGATTGTACCTGAAGGAGGCAGAAGTGGCTGGAATTTACAGGATGAAGTATCAGAGTGAAGGGAAAAGATCCCCCTGAGTCTCTGGCTGAATTCTTTTGCAAGAGATGGAGCTCCATGATGCTGGGAAGAGAACTGCTACCAAATTCAGAACAACTAGCAGGTAAGCTGAAAAATCTCCACATGAAGGTGAGCGTCATTTCAGCTCCCACCAGCCAATATGGAGGTATCTTGTTGAATACATGGGGCATTAGGTACAGATCCCAGAAAATCACTGAGGATTTTAAGTAGGTCACCCAAACCGAAGTGGGATAAAATACCCCTGGAGTAAAGGCTACTCTACATACACCCCCCAAAGTGCCTAAAGCCAAGCTGTAAAATGTCCAAGCTGGCACACAAGTTGTGTAAGTACCTGCCCAAGTCCAAAATGCTTTCAAACAATACAAAACCTTTGCAGCTCAAAATCAGAAGCAGACAATGTCTGGAATCCAACCAAAAATTACCAAACCAGTAGAGGCAGAAATCTGTGTTATACCCATTACCAAGGGGGAAAAAATATAGATTGAAACAGACCTAGAAATGAGAGAAGTTATAAACTATCACACAAAAACTTTAAAATAGCATTTATAGTAAGGTCAGAAAACATGACTATGAGAAATAAAGATATAAATAGGAACCTCATGTAACTTATAGAGATGAAATCATGTTATATGTATGGCAAGTTCAAAACTCAAAAAATCCTCTTCTTGCTCGGAAAAATTCCACTGGATAGTATTAACAAAAAATTAGATATTATTTAAAAAATAGTGAATTTGAACATGGCTATAACAGCTCCACAATATAAAGCATGAAAGAAGAATCGACTGGAAAAAATTGAACTCACTAAAATTTATTTATGACTTCCCAGGTGGCACAGTGGTAGAGTCTGCCCGCCAATGCAGGTGCAGGAGACCCAAGTTTCATCCCCGGGCCAGAAGATCCCCTGGAGAAGGAAACAGCAGTCTACTCCAGTATTCTTGCCTGAAAATTCCATGGACAAAGGAGCCTGATGAGCTACATACAGTCCAGGAGGTCAGAAAGAGTCAGACATGGCCAACCAGGCAAGCACACACACACACACACACACACACACATGCACACACACACAGAGCGATAATCTATTTATAATCCCCAAATCAATACTTGTATTACTTTCATGGTCGAACAAGACAACATTCACCTTCTTGTTTTAGCTCTTTTTCTGTTAACAAGCTTCCTTTTTGTGATCCATTTCGTATCATATTTCTGCATTTTTTTGTGCTTTTTGTTGGTGATTAACTGTCTAAGATGTTTAAAATGACACTCAGGCATCACTCAGAACTTCTCTCTGTTCCTAAGCAAAAAAAAAGCTGTGATGTGTTTTTACTGTTAATGAATCAACATTACATATCAAACAAGATATCTTTAATAGAAACCCAAACAAAGTATGTATTGATTGATTGATGAAAAAGTAGGCTCAGAGGAACCTAGCTCTATTATTTCCCCTTGGAATGACGTTCAGTGCTCACTAGCTCAGTATTTACGGCCGCTTTATAGAACAGGACTACTGAGTGTAATGACGATTGACTGCATTTCCCCTATCAATACAATTGCTATGCTTTAAATGCAGAAATATTATATACTAGAAAATATATTAAGAAGCTACACTTTTTGACACCCTCTTAGAATTCCATCTTAAAAGAACTTCTTGTACTGTATGAACTCTCCAACCGATAATACTTGTAAACTCCGTATGAAATAGGATAAACATTTTTGAATGTACTAGAAAGAAATTAGAAAGTTGGCATAACTAGAGGGGATTTGACTTTTGGGTGAAGAAAGCCACATTTAGTGAAATCCACATTCATATATTTTACTTCAAATGGAAAAAAATAGAACAAATATCCCTACAGGGATGTTGCAGATAGATGAGCATATGCTGAGATAACAGGCAGATGTCTGAGAAAGATTAGCGCAATCTGGTCCACGGAAAGAGATTTATAATATGATGCAAATCAAAATAAGTAATCTTTGAAACTTTGCTGAAGATAAGTACATTTTATGTAGAAAATTTTAATTGCTAGTTTAACAGGTTTTTAAAATTATAACTGATTCCTTAAAAACTTCTAGAAGAGCTAATAAAGAAATGAAGGCAAACCAAGAGAATAGTAATAAGGAGTAATTGTACTTAAAACTAGTACTAGTAATCACTAGCTTTAATGACTAGTACTAGTAATCACTAGTTTTAATAACTAGTAGCCATTAAAATTCAGAGGAGCAAACTCACAAGCTGGATTTTTAGGTTTTGACTTTGCTGTCCATACAGAATATTGATCCTTTTTGTTCCTATTTTATTCACTAATTTTTATTTTCAAATATATATATTTTAACTGGAGGATAATTGCTTTACAATGCTGTGTTGGTGTTTGCCATACAGTAAGAAGAATCAGCCATAAGTACACACATGTCCCCTCCCTCTGGAACCCCCCTCCCACCCGCTACCCCACCCCACCGCTCTAGGTTGTCACAGAGCGCCGGGTTGAGCTCCCTGTGTTATCCAGCAGCTCCCCACCAGCTGTCTGTTTCACACACGGTAATGTACATACTTCAATGCTACTCTCTCAATCCGTCCCACCGTCTCGTTCCCCTGCTGTGTACACAGGTCCACACAGAAGATCTTTACTTCAGGGCGACTTTTGAACTCAGTGGACTAAAGAAAATAAAAGAAAGTGGAGAAACAGGAGTAAATTTAAATGTGTATGCACCAAGAAGAATCTGTCTGTAGTGCTGTGTTATTCTCTGGTGACAAGAAGCAGCTCTAGCATGTTCTGATTTTTGCTGAAAAGTGGATTAAGCATCATTCCCAAGTACTCATGTGGAGCCTGAGTACACAGGGGAAGATGTTTCAAATGTGTTTTGTCATCATTGCTTTTGAGTAGAAAAATGATAATCAATAAACAATGTGCATATTCCTTGCTCATTTATTCTTGCTTTTAAATTCCACCTCTATAATTGTATTTCCAGTGGAAACGTAAATAGAGTATCTTCACATATGGAATAGGAGACTCATTTTCTGTTTGCGATTTTTATTTTCAAAAATAATCATTAAAAGTTGTATTTGTAGAAGCTAAAGAGTAAATGTGATCCACACATTTATGATCTCTTAAGTTCAGTTCAGTCACTCAGTTGTGTCCACCTCTTTGCGACCCCATTAATCACAGCACACCAGGCCTCCTGGTCCATCACCAGCTCCCGGGGTTCACTCAAACTCATGTCCATCGAGTCTCTTAGCTCTAATTAAAAGATAAACAGGAAAGGTTAATACTATGTTCTTTTTATACAATACAGAGGACATGAGTACCCTTACACATGGAAGAATTTTAAAAGTCAGATAAAAACTCATGCAAGGTTACAAGAATATCCATATAGAGGCCACTGGACCTGGAGAGCTCATGGAGATGCCTTGCTCGTGTAAAAATGTCCCCATATCAACCTAGGAGATTCACTCTAAGAGATTTCATTGACTGTGCTGTCTTGAATTCCCAGAAATAGCTGCTGGGTCTTGTTACCCGAGGAATGCAGATGGTATGTACATGCTGACTTCTCCCCAGGCTGCCACTGCTCACAGGCTAACTGTGTGACTGGTTCCCCAGTGTCTCACATGTACACCCAGGACTTGGGTTAAAACACAGCTAAGATCCATCCAGCTATAATTGTCTGAGCTCTGCTCCTGCTTCAGATCCTCCTACTCTGCAAGCAAAGAGCTAGAGAATCACAAACACAAGATACAGGAAACCGTTAGAGAAATCCTTTCTACAGAGCACTTTCGATACTCATAAAGATGATGCATATGTTTTAGGAAATTTGTGAATTACAGAAAAAAGCCTTGTAATAATATTCAAAACTGTTTGACATTTGGTTAAGTTCTTACTACAATCTGGGGACCAAATACTTTGTATACTTTGTTTTTTCCCCAAGCCTCATGAAATAGGTAAAATTATATTAGTGATATTATAGAACAAGTAAATGAGGATTAGAAACAATCATTATTGACACAACCATAATATGATGGCTTCCCTGGTGGCTCAGATGGTTAAGACTTCACCTGCAATGCAATCCCTAGGTTGGGAAGATACCCCTGGAGAAGAAAATGGCAACCCACTCCAGTATCCGTGCCTGGAGAATTCCATGGACGGAGGAGCCTGGTGGGCCCCAGTCCATGGGGTCACAAAGAGTCGGACACAATTGAGCAACTGACACAACAGTATGATTACACAGCTAGTATGTGGAACTCAATCGCAGACTGAGTTACAGAGAACACGTCTTTTTACAATTGTAATAATCTGATTCAGTTCAGTTCAGTTCAGTTCAGTCGCTCAGTCATGTCCAACTCTTTGTGACCCCATGAATCGCAGCACGCCAGGCCTCCCTGTCCATCACCAACTCCCGGAGTTCACTCAGACTCATGTCCATCGAGTCCGTGATGCCATCCAGCCATCTCATCCTCGGTCGTCCCCTTCTCCTCCTGCCCCAAATCCCTCCCAGCATCAAGGTCTTTTCCAATGAGTTAACTGTTCACATGAGGTGGCCAAAGTATAGGAGTGTCAGCTTTAGCATCATTACTTCCAAAGAAATCCCAGGGCTAATCTCCTTCAGAATGGATTGGTTGGATCTCCTTGCAGTCCAAGGGACTCTCAAGAGTCTTCTCCAACACCACACTTCAAATGCATCAATTCTTCGGTGCTCAGCCTTCTTCACAGTCCAACTCTCATATCCATACATGACTACTGGAAAAACCATAGCCTTGACTAGACAGACCTTAATTGGCAAAGTAATGTCTCTGCTTTTGAATATACTATCTAGGCTGGTCATAACTTTTCTTCCAAGGAGTAAGCATCTTTTAATTTCATGGCTGCAGTCACCATCGGCAGTGATTTTGGAGCCCAAAAAAATAAAGCCTGACACTGTTTCCACTGTTTCCCCATCTATTTCCCATGAACTGATGGGACCAGATGCCATGATCTTCGTTTTCTGAATGTTAGCTTTAGTATTAAATGCTCATGTTCTTTGTATAGATTTTTAAATCTGAAGAGAAATTGAGATTATACTACATATATTGAATTGGCCAGCTTGTGTTGCTAAGACTATTGATTCTATCTCCACATCATAGATTAATCTATAGAATATTGTTTTCAATAGCCCCATGGCACTCTAGTGAGTGGAAAGTGGTAAAATGTGTCATAATCTGTTACCTCCTGCACGCCTGTGTGCTTAGTCGCTTCAATTGTGTCGGTCTCTTTGCAGCCCTATGGATTGTCACCCGCCAGGCTCCTCTGTCCATGGGATTTCCCAGGCAAGAATACTAGAGTAGGTTGCCATGCCCTCCTCCAGGGTATCTTCTCAACCCAGTGATTGAATCTGGTCTCCTGCATTGCAGGCAGAATCTGTAACTTTTGGGTAGGTAATACAAATGTCATGCCTTTCTGCTTTGTCCTCCTGGAACACCTCCTCTTGGAACCAGCTACCATGCTTCAAAGAAGCCAGTTGCCCTCAAAAAGAGACCACATGTAGGTGTTGTGTGTGCCAGAGGAGGTCCTGACCACCAGCAACATCAACCACCAGGTAGAAAGTCAGTGCGCCTCCTGATAAACTCAGACGCAGGGCACTCTAGATTTCAAGATGTTCCTGTTGACCTTGCAAGGAGCAAAGATGAGCTACCCATGAAATGTGGTCCGAATTGAAGATTCATGAGCAAGATAAGGGACTGGTAATTAGATTCCAACATATTGACCCAAAGAAAGTGAAAACCAGTGCCAGCGAAAGATTATCTAAGATAGTGGATAACTACCAAAAACTTAAAAAAATTCCTATGTCCATTGACAGAAAACAGATAAACAGTTGTGTTATACTCATAAAATGGAGATGCAATGATAAAAATGAACAAACTATTTAGACACACAGCAACACTGATAAATCTCATAAGACAGTGTATACCGCATGATTTCCTTGCATGAACTGCTAACACTGTTTGTTGAAGACCAGAGTGAATGAAAAAGCTCCACGAACTGAGAAGGTATCTTGAGACCAAAAATGAGGCGGGCAGCTGAATGCAATGGTGGATCAGTTTGTTACCAGGCAACTTGCACGGCCTCCCCTCGTGGCTCAGTGGTAAAGAATCCACCTGCCAATGAAGGAGACATGAGTTACACCCCCAATTCAGGAAGATCTCCTGGAGAAGGGAATGGCAACCCATTCCCAGTATTCTTGACTGGGAAATCCATGGACAGAGGAGCCTGTGTGCTACAGTCCATGGGATTGCAAAATAGTTGGATGCAACTTAGCAACTAAACAACAACTTACTCACAATGTAGGATTACATAGACAGCAATCGTAAGGATTTGCGGCTGCACTTGCACTGCCGAGGGACCAGTGGACAACTTGATAGTTAATCTAGGCTCTGGGGGTGCGTGCTTGCACACAGGATGTGCACTCCCAAGTCAAGGTTTATGAATGAGTAACAAGTTTGCTGAATGCCAGGCGTACGTCAGAGAAAATCCTTATCAATGTTTGGGGACTAACAGAGCATGGAGGCCACTTGGACCTAAGGATCATGAAACAATATCTGTGAAAAAGTCTTTGAAGACAGAGATGCTTTTGAATTATGGTGCTAGAGAAGACTCTTGAGAGTCCCTTGGACTGCAAGGAGGTCAAACCAGTGAATCGTCAAGGAAATCAACCCTGAATATTCACTGGAAGGACTGATGCTGAAGCTGAAAGGCCAATACGTTGGCCAGCTGATGGGAAGAGTCAACTCACTGGAAAAGATCCTGATGCTGGGAAAGACTGACGGCAGGAGAAGAGGGCATCAGAGAATGAGATGGCTGGATGCCATCACCGACTCAGTAGACACGAGTTTGAGCATGCTCAAAGATGGTGAAGGACAGGGAAGCCTCAGTGCTGCAGTCCATAGGTTTACAAAGGATTGGACACGACTTAACAACTGACCATTAACAAGCCCCTGATGATAGAGAAGGGATTTACTACACAGTGCAGCCCTAGGTAGGGTCTGTGGAGACAGGAGGGATGAACGGCCCCAAGACGGCATCAGCATGCCGATGGCCATACGCAGTTGAAACCAAAATATGGTGATAAGAGCACATTGTGGTTATGGGGCCACAATGAGTCAGGGGGTTGCCTGAAAAGGAGTACAGTGGAATTTTCTGGGAGGATTAGACTATTTTATGTCTTGTTTTGGGTGTGGTGACACAGGTGTGTATAATTGTTATTATTCACCAAGCAGAACATTTAAAATCTGAGTATCTTATTATTTTATAGTAATTACATCTCAATGTTTAAAACTTGCAACCATCTTCTAAAATACTTTTGCTCTCTCAGTCCAACTATGCACATTTAATATCATCACAGAAGACACTTTCTATTAAACTGTTAGAGGATGGGAAATGAGAAACTATATTTATTGAAGGTCATTTTCCATGATAGACATTTCATCCATCCAATGTGAGGCCAGAAAATGACAACAGATAAAGCTAACTGCTTGGTGAAAAATGGGGTCTGAGGATAGGAACTCAAGCATTAAAATTTCTAGGAGATGAAGATTAAATTGGACGCTCTTGCTATTAATGTTCTTACATGAATTTATTAAGAGGAAATTAGCAGAGGCAATGGACTTATTACTGCTTCTGACAAATTGTGGTAAATAATTTTGGTAGAAGAAAAGGTATATTAAAACGGTTGATACTTGCATTCAAAGACCAGTTCTAAATAATGAAGAAAAAGAAATAACATCTTAGTTTTATAGTTGTGGGGAGTTTATATTCACTCCAAGGGAGAATCCTGAGTGAAAATGAATCCTGGAGTCTGCCATCCTGATCTTTGAAAATTATGAATAATAAGGAAAAGGTTTTGCATCAAGGCAAGTCATCTCTCTGCCCGATAAAGTGGAGAAATGTTTGTGCAGAGCTCCCGGGAGAAGCTAAACAAATGCCACCTCCACCTCCCTGTGTCCAATCAGATTTAAAAACAGAAGCCCCAGCTCTCCACGTTTCAGAGTATAAATGTGGGCAAAATACCAGCTGGAATATTGAAAGGTGCCAGTGAGTCCTCTTATTTCATTTCCAATGGCTTTATCAGTCAGGAGATCTGAATCAGGGCACCAATACGTGCAGAAGCCCTCAGTCTGAGTCTATCCGCTTTCCAAGTCAGACGTGGGGCCCAGGGTGGGTGAAAAAGATGAGCCACTGGGCTGTGAAAAGGAAATTTAAGAACTCCTCTTTGTATTAAATTATAATTAGAAAGGAAGTAGCCATCCCTGATGTTCAAGAACAGGCCTCTAACCGAGCCCTGGGTCTGTCTGCATGTCACTGCTGACGGATGGGTCTCCAAAGAGGAGACGTTGGCAGAGACACCTCGCTCAGTTCCTGGCTTTACTGCCATGCTTTGCAGCTTAAAGGGGCCAAAAGAAGCAGACTTAAAAATCATGTTGGTATAAACCACATTTATACTCTGCCCAATTTCTCTTAACTATCCTTTGCAAAATAAAACAATTGGCTTCTAATATAGACAGACAGAGAGCAGTTGTATCTCAGTGGCTGGTTGTCCAAAGAGCAGGATTGTCCAGTGATTCCCTAGCAGCGCTCAGTGGACAAACAGGAGGCCCCGTGGACATGCAGACACTGACATCCACACCCCCATGAGGACACAGATGCTCACCCCTGCTTCTGTCCAACGTGGAATCAGTCACAGGGACTGAATACACCCTTTCCTTGGAAACAATGAAAAGTGGACAGAATGTAGGAAAATGATTTTCAAGACACTAGAAGTCAGTGACCCTTGGTAGGGAGGAAAGGAGTGAAGAGAGACTTACAACAGCCACCGTTCGTTACCTGGGGGGAGAAACAGGCAGAGCAGAGCGAATTGCCTTAAGTGACAAGCGGAACCCAGAGTCTGGAGATCAAGGCCATCAGGGTGCATGACAGAAGCAGGCAGAGCTGTGTGGAGAGACCTGCAGAAAAAGGAGGAAGTGTTAGTTGCTCAGTCATGTCCAACTCTTTGTGACCCCATGGACGGTAGCCTTCCAGGCTTCTCTGTCCATGGGATTTCCCAGGCAACATACTGGAGTGGGTAGCCGTTCCCTTCTCCAGGGGTTATTCTTGTCCCAGGGATCAAAATGCTGGGCTATACATGGACAGACTCACGTGTCTGAGGAAAGAACCACCCTGTAGGATCGCCCAGTTCCCAGAGGGGCCAGGATAGTCCTGTTCCCACCAGCCAGGCCGGACAGCCCGCGACAGAAGGCACGCTGGGCGGGGCATTTGGTGAACTCTTGCCTCTGTGAACAGCGCTGGCCCAGGCCCACCAAACACATCTGAAGAGCAAGACCCAAAAGGATCACGGATCACGCTGTTTGCAGGTGGCTTAACTGTGGCCTCAGAACAGAGCTCAGGAACACTTAGAGGAATGCAAAAATATCCAGGAACCAGCAAGGTAGGATTCAAGATCAAAATCTGAAGAACTACCAGGCATGGCAATGAACCAGGAAAATAGCACTTTATCAAAAAGTGGGAAATCCAGTACTATACTCAAACATTGCAATCTCTCTCTCAATAATTGATAAATTGACAGATAATCAGTTAGGGTATAAAAGATTTAAACAAGATTATCAACCAACTTGACCTCAATGACATTTATGGAAGAACCCATCCAGTAAACAGCAGAATACATGATCATTTCAAGTATCCACAGAATTTTTAACAATATAGATTATATCCAATACCATAAAGCAAATATCAGTCAATTTTAAAAAATTAAATTTCTACAAAATAGATTCTTGGAGTACAATGAATTAAATTAGAAACAAGAACTAGACAGGTCTCTGGAGGATTTATGGATATTTGGAAAGTGAATGCATCAAATAAAAAATCTGAAAAAAGACTGTATAACATTTTGAATAAGATTAAAATAAAACATTATATAAGAAAACTTGTGGAATGCTGCAAGAGCAGTACTTGGAAGATGGGTTATTAGCTCTATATATTAATATTATGGAGAAAAATCTCAAATAAGTGCCCTAAGTCTCCAACTAGAGAAATTAGAAAAACAAGGGTAAATGAAGTTCAAAGTAGAAGAAAAGAATAATCAACAACAGAACAAAAATCAAGGAAATAGAAAGCTCTAAAAAAGATAAAATCAATGAAATTAATAGCTAGTTCTTTGAAAATAGTAGTAAAACTGATAAACCAATAGCCAGACTGATTAAAGAATAAGTTAAGATACATTTCACTAATACCAAAAATGAAAGAGGCAGTATCATTATTGGTTCCACAGATGTTACAAGGATAATATGGGAATACAATGAATGACTTTATGCCAATACATTTTAAAACAGATGAAATTGACAAATTCCTTGGAAAACACAACCTATCAAAGCTCATCAAGGAAAAAAATACATAGTCTGAATAGCTCTATATATCCATTATATTTTTTTCATTTATTATAAACTTTTCAACAAAGAAAATTCTAGGCCTGAATGAATGGTTTTTTTGGTGAATTCCACCAAAAATGTAGGAAAAAAAGAATACTGATTTCATATAAACTGTTTCTGAAACTGAAAATGAGAGGATGGTTTCCAGTTTGTTTTCCAAGGCTAGCATTACCCTGATACCAAAACCAGACAAAGATATTACAAGAAAAGTACAGAGCAGTAGTCACTCCTGAACATAGATGCAAAATTCTTAACAGAAGTTTAGCAAATGAAATCCAAACTACATATTAAAAATTCATCATGACTAGGCTAAGTTTATAAGAAGAATGCAAAGATGGCTTGACATTCAAAAATTAACCAATGTAATTCATTGTATTAACAAACTAAAAATGAGGATCCAATCATATTACTATCTAAATAGATACAGGAAAACGTTTAACAAAATCCAGCACTCTAACAAAAGCTCCCAACACAGTAGGAATAAAGCGAACCTCCTCAAACTGATAAAAGTCACCCATGAAAAGCTATAGCTAACATCATACTTAAAAGACTGAATGAGTCCCAGCAAAGATCATGAACAAGACAAGGGGATCTCACCACTGTTTAACTTTATCCTGGAGGTTCTAGCCAGTACAGCAGGCAAGGAAAAAAGCATCCATTGCAATGAATCTCAGGGAAAAAAATTCCTCCTGGAACCAGTGGTAGTTTAATGAGTCTAAAGCATATACAGAAGGCAATGGCACCCCACTCCAGTACTCTTGCCTGGAAAATCCCATGGACGGAGGAGCCTGGTAGGCTGCAGTCCATGGATCGCTAAGAGTCAGACACGACTGAGCGACTTCTCTTTCACTTTTCACTTTCATGCATTGGAGAAGGAAATGGCAACCCACTCCAGTGTTCTTTCCTGGAGAATCTCAGGGACGGTGGGCTGCCGTCTTTGGGGTCGCACAGAGTCGGAGACGACTGAAGCGACTTAGCAGCAGCAGCAGCAAAGCATATACAGCAATATACTAAAATCAGCCATGCTTTTACATATTTGCAGCAAATAATTGAAAATTAAAATTAAAGCAACAATACCATTGGCAATAGCACCACAATTTAAATAAATCATGGATAAATCTATCCAAGGATATGAAAGACCTGAACACTGAAAGTAACAAAATACTGCTGAGAGAAGTTAGAAGAGAACTCAGTAAACATAGAGCCATACCTTGTCCAAGGGTCAGAAAACTCAGTATTGTTAAGACATCAATCTGCCTGAAAGTGAACCAAAGCAATCCCGATCAAAATCCTAGCTGATATTTTTTTGGTACAAATTGATGAATTGATTCTAAAACTCCTATGGAAATACAAATGGCTAAAAGTAGAGAAAATAGTGAAGGAGAAAAGCAAATCTCGAGAATTAATACTATCTTGTTTCATGAGTTTTTACAAAGCTATGGATACTAAGAGAGTGTAGTATTGTAGAGACAAATAGATGGAATAAAATAGAAGAAACAGACCCCCATATACACACACGTGTGTGTGTGTGTGTGTCTTGTAGTTATCATTCAGTCACCCAGTCTGACCTGACACAGCATGCCAGGCCTCCCCGTCCTTCACCATCTCCCAGAGTTTGCCCAAGTTCATGTTCATTGCATTGGTGATGTCATCTAGCCATCTCATCTTCTGGCACCCTCTTCTCCTTCTGCACTGATCTTTCCCAGCGCCAGGGTCTTTTCCAATAAGTCATTTCATCATAACAGATGACCAAAATTCTGGAGCTTCAGCTACAGCATCAGTCCTTCCAGTGAATATTCAGGGTTGATCTCCCTAAAGATTGACTGGTTTGACCTCCTTGCTGTCCAGGGGAATTTCAGGAGTCTTCTCCAGCCCCACAGTTTAAAGGTATCAATTCCTTGGCATTCTGCCTTCTTTACAGACCACTGGGAAGAACATAGCCCTGACTATACAGACCTTAAAAGACCCTTGCTCCTTGGAAGAAAAGCTATGACCAACCTAGACAGTGTACTAAAAAGCAGAGACATTACTTGGCCAACAAAGGTCCGTCTAGTCAAGGCTATGGTTTTCCCTGTGGTCAAATATGGATGTGAGAGTTGGACTGTGAAGAAGGCTGAGCACCGAAGAATTGATGCTTTTGAACTGTGGCTTTGGAGAAGACTCTTGAGAGTCCCTTGGACTGCAAGGAGATCCAACCAGTCCATTCTGAAGGCGATCAGCCCTGGGTGCTCGTTGGAAGGACTGATGCTAAAGCTGAAACTCCAATACTTTGGCCATCTCATGCGAAGAGTTGACTCATTGGAAAAGACTCTGATGCCTGGAGGGATTGGGGGCAGGAGGTGAACAGGACGACAGAGGATGAGATGGTTAGATGGCATCACTGACTGGATGGATGTGATTTGAGAAAGCTCCAGGAGTTGGTGATGGACAGGGAGGCCTGGCATGCTGCAGTCCATGGAGTCACAAAGAGTTAGACACAGTTGAGCAACTGAACTGAACTGATAATGGACCTTTGTTGGCAGAGCACTGTGTCTACGTTTCAACATACTGTCTACATGTCGTTGCTTTCTTGGCTGCAGTCAGTGTCTGCAGTGATGCTGGAGCCCAAGAGGAGGAAATCTGTCACTACTTCCACATTTTCCCCTTCTATTTGCCATGTAGTAATGGGGCTGGATGCCATGATCTTACTTTTTTTTTTTAATATTTGGTCTTTTATTTGCTTAAAATTATACACACACACACACACACACACACACGCAAACATACATAGAATTGATTTGAAAATATTACAAAGGCAGTTCAATGCATTAAGAATAGTCTTTTTTTTTTACAAATAGTGGTGGCATATTGGATATTTATATGGTAAAAAAAAAAAAGAAAAGAAATTCAGAGTATACCTTGCACCATAGACTTAAGTGTAAAACGTAAAACACAGTCTGTCCAGGTGGCCCAGTGGTAAAGAATCCCCCTGCTAATGCAGGAGATAGATGCAGAAGAAGTGGGTTTGATCCCCGGGTTGGGAAGATCCCCTGGAGGAGGAAATGTCCATGCACTCCAGTCTTCTTGCTTGGGAAATCCCATGCACAGAGGAGCCAAGCAGGCTAAAGTCCATGGGGTCACAGAGTTGGACACGACTTAGCTACCGAGCATGCACACACGAAAGCATGAAATCCTTTAGAGAAAACGATAGAGGAAAATGTTCATAACCTTCAACAAAACAGAATCCACCCTCGTGACCATAAGTACCATAAATACGGAAAATCTTCACCTACTAATACCATCACCTTTGGCGTCTGGATTTCTATACATGAGATTTTTAGGGGAGACACAAACATCCAGACCTCAGCAATAAGCATATATACAAACTCACAGAAAGTGGGGACAGATGTGCACATCTGTTTGATTAGGTACTTCTCTAAGGAAGATCCGTTGATGGCAAGTAAGCACCGGCAAAGTTGTTCAACATCATTGTTCATTAGGAGAAATGCAAAACCACTCGGAAAACACTTGAGTTAAGCACTCTCATAGATCTAGCCACTCCATTCCTAGTTCTCCCAAAGAAATGAAAGCATAAGTGAACCACAGAATTAGCAGAACTATATTTTTTTAAGAGTAAGATTTTGTCAAGCAAATTCTTCTGTAAAGATTGAGAGAGTAGTACTGAAATATATACATTACCATATGTAAAACAGAGAGCTGAGGGAATTTGCTATACGGTGCTGGGAGCTCAAACCCAGGCTCTGTGACAGCTGAGAGGGGTGGGGTGGAGTGGGAGGTGGGAAGGAGGTTCAAGAGGGAGGGGCGTATGTATACCTGTGGTTGAGTCGTGTTGATGTATGCAGAAACCAACACAACATTGTAAAGCAATTATCCTCCAATTAAAAATAAGCAAACTCTTAGAAATGTCATGCACATGCTGGTTTTTCTTTGCCTGAAACACTTTTCGCCCCTGGTCTACATAGTTCTTTTCCCCACATTCTTCAAGATTCCAAACAAATATTACCTTTTTCCTGAACCCTTTCCTGAAACAACTAACTGAAAAGTCATCCCACCCTTTTATACTTTACACATCTGTTAATTAAGAACAATTTGCCAAACAAATGTGGTCCCCTGCCCTTATAGAACTTAAGTTTTATTGAGGGAAGATAGACAGTAATAAAAATATATATTTGTTGAATGGAATAAATCATCACATGTGCGGCTGCGAACATCTGAATGCATCAAGACGTCTATTTTTAAAAAATGGGTGTACATCCACTATCGTTAATTAATGACCTTGCTCAAAGTGTATATTGCCTTGAGATATTGACTCATGATGACGTAATGGATTGTAAACTGTAAGCTAGGTGAGGACACACACAGGACCCACATCAAGCACGTTTGATTGACAGTGATGCAGACCACTGGCCTAGGTCACGGCGAAGCGCAGGACGAAGGGGCCCTCACTTCAGGGAGGTAGAGACTGGCCTCCGCAGAGGATGCCTGGGAACTTGGCTAGAAGGATGAAAGGGCTGATTTATCTCAGCATGTTTGTTTCTGTTTAAATACTTTGTTTGACTCCTACACATGGAAGAGGAAGAGGAAGGAGGAAGAGCAACACTGATTTTTTTAAAAGCATCGTTTACTGTCCCTGGTGCTTGTGTGTGTGTGTGTGCGTGTGTGTGTGTGTGTGTGTGTGTGTGTGTGTGTAGGCTTTGCTTCCCCAGTCACTGCTGAGCTGCAGAAGCAAAAATAGCCGTGAACACAGAGTCTGGCTGAGGCCCTGGCCTGTTTTCTTCGTAAATCACTCACAGTCGGCTGCAGTGACTATATGATGCCACGCATGACCTCGGGGGAGGGGAGGGACGGGGGAAGAGCACACTCTGGCGTGGCCTTGGCGACCTGACCACAAAGAATGCTGTGCCACCAGCGCACACATTTCTGCTAATAAAGGGGAAAGGACACTTGAATCAGGGACTTTCTCATCTTCCCGAGCTTGTTGATTTTAGAAATTCTAGTAAGTTGACTCACTGCAGAAATGTCGAAACCTTTGTTTTTATATTTAGGCAAGAAAAAAATAGTTTTTAAATAATCACTCATTAAGCAGTTACTAGATGTCTAGTGTATGGACACTAAGGAATAAAGGAGGGGTGAGATGAATTTGGAGACTGGATTGACATATACACACCATTGATACTATGTATAACCTTCATAACCAATGAGCATCTGCTATACAGCACAGGGAACTCTACTTATTGCTGTGTAGGAAATCCCCAAATAGGGATACTTGTGTGCATGCAGCTGATTCACTTTGCTGTAGAGCAGAAACTAACACTGTAAAGCAGATAAACTCCAATACATTTTTGTAAAAAGTCACCTGCGTTCTTCTCCCCTGTGTCATCTGGCCAGCAAATCCTGGGCCCCCAGCTTGCTCTCGTACAGAACCCCACAGAGTCTCTCCTTGTGATTCTCGTTTCTTGGTTTCTTCGTCTTCCCACTAAGAGTATTTCTTTGTGATTTACTCTTGTTGATTGCTCAGTTACACTAGGAAATTGTGTTCTCTAGCCCTTTCCACTAATTTTAGGATCAGTGGGCCAGGATTGTCTCTGCAACCCCCAGCTAAATTCCTACCGCGGACAAGATAAAACAGTGGATGTCCAGGGAAGTCATTAATAAATGTCTTTTGACGTCAGTGAATTGGCAGACACAAGTCCAAGGGGGCTCTTGTCTTCTCAGTTTCCAGAAAATTAGTCTTTCTTTTATGTAGTATAATTAGTAATTATTACATATAATACAAACTAAAAATGTATACACACACTCACATACAGGCAGATTGACAGCAGAATAAATGTCATCACATTTCCTCCCGAAATCCAATTAGGAGAAAATTGAGGTCATGCTCAGATTAAGCAATGCCATTTTTTTTCTAAATCAATGGCTCTTCATCTTTTTGGGTTCACAGATCCCTCTGAGTATCTGGGAAAGCTATGGAAGCCCTCGAGGGGATAGGGGTAGGATGGAAAACATAAAAGATACAATTCCCAGGAGCATGTGGCTCCTCAGGAAACCCTCTGCTCCAGATCTGAAATGCAGGGTGAACTAGCAATGCCATTATTTATAATTCAATAGCAGAGACTGGTGCAGGGAAGTACACTGCATGGCTAAAACAGAGGACAGCTGCCTGGTTCACCCAGAAACTCCCTGAGGCCACGGGCCTTGTCTTTGATTCCGGTTCTGTTTCCAAGCAGCCCACAGGTATAACATCCCACCTACAGCCAATCTCCACCATGAAAGAGCTGGGCAGTGCTTTGAAAAGCCTCCTGGGGGATCTTTTAAGTGGAAACAAGTCTAACCTGGAGCCCGACTTGGAGGAAGTCTCAGTGGGTGACCACAGTCCACAGCTGCCCACCCCACCTCTTTGTCTCTGTGGTCACCCAGTTCCCCCATCTCATCCCTGCTCTGAAGCAGGTGGCTTGTCTCCCGGGCTCAACACGAGGCAGAAAATCCTATGCCCCTCCATGGATGCTTGGCAGGCTCCGGTCTCCCTGCAAAGTCTTAAAAGTGAGAGTTCAGCGGGGTTTGAGGGCGTGACAGCCCGTCACTGAAGCATCAAGTCCAACCCACCTTCTTTGAGGTCGGCAGCCAGCAGGAACAGAGGCAGGCTCATCTCCAGCTGCCGTGTGTCTCTCCCTTGCTTGTCACACACAAGCTGTAGCTCAGGTGCAAGATCTAGAAAGGAAACGTATTACAAAGTGGCAAAGCTGGCCTGGAAGCTTCTAACCACTCTAAGGATTCCAAAGCCCCCCGGCTACATGGCACGTACCCTCCCTGGCCGCCGTGCCCTGTGAACCAGCACGGCTGGCTCTGGGATGAGAGCACTCCAGCCTCGTGACGCTGGAAGGCGAGCTCTGCTTCTCAGGGGTCAGTCCACACTCCGCACTCCGTCACTCCACGGGGCCTCCACCTGCCTGTTACGTCATGAGGGCCTGGATTGGACACTCAGGACCCCGTCATCCCCGGCCTCTCTTTCTGCCAGACTTGACTCCTTGGATGCTGACATTCACGTGCAATTCCAAGCTCAGTTTCTGAGCCCTTTCTCTGAAGCTTTTCTAATCTCTCCAGTGAGTGTTCATCACTTTCCCTTCTATGACACCAGATGAATTAATTATTCCTGAATTTCCTCTCCCTCTAATAATTCAGAAAAACTAATTTCAGATTAAAATAAGTTTCTGGAAAGGATGAAGACCATACTCCTCACAAAGTTACTGTGAAAAGGCAAACAGAGAGAAATTATATTGCAAGACATAATAAAACCACATCCCAGGGATGACAGCCTGTCCGCTCACCTGCCCCCTCGTTTTGCTCCCGGCCCAGGAGGTCTGTGGAGACAAGTGCTGAAGGGACCGCTGGGCAGGACACGGCAACAGGCGGTAAGGTGAGCTGAGGGTGTCCAACCACAGGGCTCTGCGGGCGAGTGATGTCTCGTCCATTCTGCGGCGTGTGTGTGCCTGTGTCTGTGTCTATGTGTCTTTGTGTGTCTTTAGTATGTCTATGTGTCTGTGTGTCTGTGTGTCTGTGTGTGTCTGTGCATGTGTCTGTGTATATCTTTGTACATGTCTGTGTGTTTGTGTATGTCTCTGTGTGTGTGTGTGTGTCTGTGAATGTGTCTATGTGTCTTTATGTTTCTGTGGTATGTCTATGTCTGTGTCTTTGTGTATGTGTCTATTTGTGTGTCTGTGTGTATGTGTGTGTCTGTGTGTGTCTGTATATCTGTGTATGTGTCTGTGTGTGTCTATGTGTCTATGTCTGTGTCTATGTGTGTCTGTGTCTCTGTGTGTGTCTATGTTATGTCTGTATGTCTGTGTGTCTGTGTCTATGTGTGTGTTTGTGTGTATGTGTCCATGTCTGTGTATGTGTCTGTATGTATGTGTGTGTCTGTGTGCGTCTGTGTGTCTGTGTCTGTGTCTGTGTGTGTCTGTGTATGTGTCTGTGTGTATGTGTTTGTCTGTATGTCTGTGTGTCTGTGTATATCTGTGTATGTGTCTGTGTGTTTGTGTCTGTGCGTGTCTGTGTGTCTATGTCTGTGTCTGTGTGTGTCTGTGTCTGTGTGTGTCTGTGTGTTTGTGTGTATGTGTCTATGTTTGTGTATGTGTCTGTGTGTATCTGTGTGTCTGTGTGTTTGCGTTTATGTGTCTGTGTGTGTCTGTGTCTGTGTGTGTCTGTATCTGTGTGTGTCTGTGTGT
>SJXQ01000460.1:0-48302 GCA_006408695.1 Aepyceros melampus | reverse complement strand
GGTTTTGTGTGTGTGTGTGTATGTGTTTGTGTGTGTCTGTGTGTTTTTGTGTGTGTATCTGTGTGTTTGTGTGTATGTTTCTGTGTGTCTGTGTCTGTGTGTCTGTGTGTGTGTATGCATTTGTGTCTGTGTTTGTGTTTCTGTGTATGTATCTGTGTGTTTGTGTGTCTGTGTGTTTGTATGTAGGTGTCTCTGTGTGTGTATGCATTTGTGTCTGTGTGTGTGTATGCATTTTTGTCAGCGTTTGTTTTTCTGTGTATGTATCTGTGTGTTTGTGTGTGTGTCTGTGTGTTTGTGTGTATGTGTCTGTGTGTTTTTGTGTATGTGTCTATGTGTGTCTGAGTGCTTGTTTGTATGTGTCTGTGTGTGTCTGTGTATGTCTGTGTGTGTCTATGTGTCTGTGTCTGCATCTGTGTGTGTCTGTATATCTGTGAATGTGTCTGTGTGTGTGTTTGTGTGTATGTATCTGTGTGTGTCTGTGTGTTTTTGTGTGTGTATCTGTGTGTTTGTGTGTATGTTTCTGTGTGACTGTGTCTGTGTGTCTGTGTCTGTGTGTGCATTTGTGTCTGTGTTTGTGTTTCTGTGTATGTGTCTGTGTGTGTGTGTGCCTCTGTGTATGTGTGTGCTTAGCCAAGTTGCCTGTAAGGAGGAATGTGGAGGGGGACTCTGGACGGCATGAAGGCTGTGGACAGGCTTATACCCCAGGCACAGCATGGAGATCTGAAGGGAAGGGAGGAACAGCCAGAGCGTGAGAGGACAGAAGTCAAGGCGGAGGGCAGGGGGCCCGCTCTGCAGGGGGCTGCACGCCCTTGGGCGAGGTGCTCAGTCCTCCGTGCCTCGGGGCGCTCACCCAGACAAGGCTGTTATGGTCATCACCCCTCTGTGCCTCCTGCTGAAAAGGCCGGGATGAACACAGCTCACCCGCCACGGGACGCTGGGCGGGGGCTGCTCCGCTCTGTCGCGCCCACGGAGGTGAGCTGGCCAGGGCCAGGTGGAGGCACCAGGGCACCCTGCACCCCTTGCTCCCCTTCTCAAGGGGCAAGTCCTGCAGAAAGGAGTGTGGGCACACCACGTCCTGTTGGGGAGAAGAGCGAGAACTTTCAGAGGAAGCTCCCAGGTATATTGCTTCCATACGGCGACTTTAGAATCAAATATGATAGGCTCAATAAAGCATTTCACACAGTGACTGGCATAGCAGAATTTTTCATTATCTACCATAATTATTTCAGCCCAGCTATAATGTTTATCCTTATTTTAGCTACCTAAAGACATCCATAGCTTAATTTTTATTATTTAGATGAAGGCACTGAGGTTCCAAGAGGCTATTTAATTTTCCCAGGCTCCCAGCTAAACTGTCACCCTGCTGAGCACTTCACTATGGTGATTGATACTTGGTGTGCTCCTTTAGAAACTACTGAATCGTGTTGGTTAATTTAGCTGCTTAGCTAGTAAATGGCATAGCAGGCAGATAAATCTTGACTCTCTGACTCCTGAGTGGAATTCTTGTCCATCACACCATCTTAGTCAGCTTCCTTCCTTCACTGGTGTCTTGATTCTTCCTCCGACATCAGATTAACTGTTGGAAGTCAGTCCTGCACTTGACCACCAAGACGTAGAGAAGTGTGTGGGTGTCATGCTTCCAAACAAAAGCAGAAAGTGGTTTTGCAGAAAATCTCACTGATAGTCCGTGTGTACGTATGTGTGCGTGTCTATGCGCGTGTGTGACTATGTCTGTGTTTGTGCATGTGTGTTTGTGTGTCTGTGTCTGAGTGTCTCTGGAGGAAAGTGTCAGCCTTAGAGGGCACACATTTGTCCATAGACATGTCCTCTGTTTGCACTGCTCTGGCTCTCAGGGGTTGAGCCTTCTCTTTTTAAGCAGCCAGCTGCTCCTGGAAGCACGTTCAGTGGTGGAAATTTCCCCTTTATTTATAGCATGTGTCTCTCTATGGTCCTATCGCCAGCTCTCTTCTGCTCTCTATGTCAATGCTGTGCATACTTGGTGTTTAAACTTCTCTTGGCCTTAAGCATCTGAGTCACAGTCAGTCAGTCTTCAAATCACTAGTCAGTGTCTCCCCGAAACTCACTTCTCTATTTACATAAGGGGGAGCTTCCTGGCTTTCTCCTTTCTATGAAGATCATGATCAGTGGGCTGCCTTAACATTGAAAACCCTCAAAACCAGTTAGGTACTTTTACAGGGCCAACAGCAAAGACAGGAGAGTCATTTCCAGCCATTGGAAGATTGCTCAACAATCCGCCTGAAGGCTAGGGAACTGGCTCCCCTGAACTGAGCCTCGGGTTGGAGGGGGAGGTAGGGCTGCCTTTGTGAAGCTGGCTTCTTGCCTCCTGAGTGTTGCTGTTGTTGCTCAGTCGCTGTCATGTCTGACTGTTTGTGACCCCATCAACTGCAGGACGCCAGGCTCCTCTGTCCTTCACTGTCTCCTGGAATTTGCTCAAAGCCACGTCCGGTAAGCCGTCTGAGTATTTGACTGATTCCCTTGTTACATGGAGAGCTTACCTACGTTAGCTGGAAACCACAGATGGACTACCCAATGATACACTGCATCAATCCAAGTCTAGAAATATAGAGTAAAGTTGACACATAGACTAAAGCTTCCCTGGTGGCTCAGATGGTAAAAAAAAAAAAAGAAAAAAGAAAAAAAAAGCTGTCTGCAGTGCAGGAAACAGGGATTTGTTCCCCAGGTCAGGAAGATCCCCTGGAGAAGAGAATGGCTACCCACTCCAATATTCTCCCCTGGAGAATTCCAAGGACAGAGGAGCCTGGCTGGCTACAGTCCATGCGATAGCAAAGAGTTAGACATGACTGAGTAACTAACACACACACTAAGATAGAGTAAAGCAGAGATTTGCCTCTTGGTGTGTCCAAAAATCAAAATTAAAGAGCATGTATATCCTATAACCAAACAGTAG
The DNA here is from genome assembly GCA_006408695.1 of Aepyceros melampus. NCBI lineage: Eukaryota > Metazoa > Chordata > Mammalia > Artiodactyla > Bovidae > Aepyceros > Aepyceros melampus. The sequence goes on along the minus strand of SJXQ01000460.1, from coordinate 45,373 downwards.
ATGTAGGACATTCTGCTTAAGGTCAGAAAGCAGAGGAATTTCAGAATAAGAGTAAAAAGAAATAAATATAATTGTGATGAACAGATGGTTCAAGTTGAGACCGGTTAAGGACCACAAGTTAGAGGTTTGGGAAGTCATCCTTCAGGTAGATTATACACGTGTGTCCAGTGTGAGCCTGTGTGGGTGTCTCAGTCATCATCGTCAGCGGGATCTCATTAGAGAAATTAATGGAGATTTGAATTATTGCATGTTTTTGAAGAAACATAAATTACATCAGTTGATACTTCAAAAAAGGGCTTTGGCTTATTCTTTTAACTAGCATATATCAATTGTTGACAAGCAATTGGCTAATTTGAATACACTTGAGGGAGTGTGAAAAAAAATTACCTCAGGCCTGCAAATTTACATGCACAGTTATTTTGTTAGCAATATCTTTCTCTCCTGGCAGTGCCTAGATTAATCCTGCTGAATAATCAAAACATAAATTAGTGTAATGACCAGACGTTACTGCATTTGTGAGCCAGTTAAACTTACATTATACGAGTGCATTTTCTTTTTCTCACTGACAGTATAGTGTGACTGTGTGTGCATCCAAGCAGAAATCTCCCCATGGCATCATAGAAATCAAGCATAAACAGAAAAGATGAAGAGAAAGCAGCAGCCACCTACACACCTCTTCAGCCAGCTCCCACGCTCCCCACCTTACTCCTACCATATGGCATTTTCTAACTTTCCAGTTCATGTCAAAATTGTCGTTTTTACGTCAGTCATTAGCATCTACAATTATTCCTTATAGCAATAAAAGTCTTTAGTTGCCTTTGGAACTGGGAGAATTGCGCTGAATATATATATGTGCGTGTATATATATTCTCATTCAAGTCTGAAAAGCAAGGTTAGCATGACATTGTTCCATGATGGTATTTGGGTTCAGACAAGGTAAGCTTGCTGTCCGGACGGGGAGTTGCTAAAGGAGAGATGTGTGATGCAGGGAGCCCAGGAGAGACTCAGAGTGTCACAGGGTAAACTGGGGTCCAGAAACTGACACTTCCATCATGAATGTTAAAGGGAGCCCTGGAAGAAGAGAACTGGTAAGAGAGTGATGCTGTCCTGTAAGTCCTTCTCCAGTTCGCTGCAGGCCACTCCTCTCGTGGCTGCAGGTAACACTGGGTATCAGCCTCTGGAAATGACTTTGGACATTTGTCTTTCTCTCTTTTTTTAATGGTGCTGCATGGCATGTGGAATCTTAGTTCCCCCACAGGGAAGGAAACTGTGTCCCCTGAAGTGGAAGCAAGGATTGATGCTGAAGCCGAAGCTCCAATCCTTTGGCCACCTGATGTGAAGAACTGACTTATTGGAAAAGACCCTGATGCTGGGAAAGATTGAGGGCAGAAAGAGAAGGGGGCAAGAGAGGATGAGATGGTTGGATGACATCACAAACTCAATGGACATGAGTTTGAGCAAACTCGGGGAGATGGTGAAGGACAGGGAAGCCTGGAATGCTGCTGTCCATGGGGTCACAGAGTTAAGATAGGAGTCAGTGACTTTGATGAGTTTTCACAATGAATGGATGTGGAATTTTGTCAAGTATTTTTTCTTTGTCTATTGAGATGATCGTGTGATCTTTATCTTTCCTTTTGCTAATGTGGTGTGTCATATTTCTTGATTTGTGCATATTGAAGCATCATTACACCCCGGGAATAAATCTCATTTGATCACAATATATGATACTTTTCATATATTATTGAATTTTGTTTACTAATATTTTCTTGAGGATTTTTGCATCTATGTTTATCAGAGATATTTGCATGCAGTTTTTTTTTTTGTTTTTTTTTTTTTTTAGTGTCTTTGGCTTTGGCGTCTGGGTCTTGGTGGTCTCATAGAATGAATTTGGGAGTATGCTTTCCTCTTCAAGTTTTTTGAAGAGTTTGAGAAGGACAGGCATTAGTTCTTCCTTATATATTTGGCAGAATTGCTGTGTGATGTCCTAGACTTTTGTTTTCTGGGACTTTTTAAATTACAAATTCAATTTCACTATTAGTGATTTGTGTGTTCAGATTGTCTGTTTCTTCCTGATTCATTTTTGGAAGGTTGTATGTTTCTAGAAATGTGTCCACTTCTTTCAGGGTGTCCCAATTTGTTGATATATAACTGTTTGTAGTACTCTAATGATTTTTTTGTACCTCGGTGATACCTGTAGTTACCTTTCTCTTTCACTTCTTTTTGTTTCTTTGGGTCCAGCTATTCTTTCTTGCAGTTTTATTCTAGCTCCAGTTTTCTTCCTGTAGAGTAACTCCTCTTAATCTTTTATAAAGCTTCAGTTGTTGATGAAATTCCTCAATCCTTGCTTTGAAAACATCATTATTTAAAATTCATCATTAAATAATAGTTCAGTCAGATGTAAAATTCCAAGCAGAACGGAATTATCTTTTAACATTCTGACTATTGTTCCATTATCACATAACTTCTGTTATTAATATCAACAAGTCTTTTGTCAGGCAAACTTTTTCTATGAACACAGAAGTAAATCTGGGTTTTCCCTGCTGCTAAGTCACTTCAGTCATGTCTGACTCTGCAACCCCATAGACAGCAGCCCACCAGGCTCCTCGGTCCCTGGGATTCTCCAGGCAAGAACACTTGAGTGGGTTGCCATTTCCTTCTCCAATGCATGAAAGTGAAGTCGCTCAGTTGTGTCTGACTCTTAGCGACCCCATGGACTGCAGCCTACCAGGCTCCTCCGTCCATGGGATTTTCCAGGCAAGAGTACTGGAGTTGGGTGCCATTGGTTTTCCCAGTGTACAAATTTAAGAGATTTATTTTCTTTTTGGACTTTGGAGCTTCTTTATGATGTGTTTATATATCTTTTATTTATTCAGTTGGATTCCTTGATATTTTTGCTTAGAAAAATTGAAATTTTGTTTTTAACTCTGGAAATTTTCTGGCCTTTACACTCTAGATATTTCTTCTCTCTCATCCTTCCTATTTTCCCCTTTTAGAATCACCATTAATTCTATGTTGAATAATAATTTTCCTTTCATTTCTACATATATAGATTTACACAAAAATATGTATATATGTATATACATATATTTTAATGTGCTTTTAACAAAATAAATGTAGCATGTTATTCAGTTTCCTGAATAGTTTCCTGAGCATTTCATAAACACCATTTCATTTAGTCCTTAAAGCAGCCCTTGAGATAATATTGTGTAAATCCCTAGGAAAATCTTAGCGTTTACTGCATGTCTGTTCTGCTTTGTGAAGACTTCTCATTCCCTCATTCATTCACTTCTTTTTCATTTCGTTATTTGGTGTATATCATACCTGTGTGGTATTTGGTTGTATCCTTCAGAGCCCTCCCATGTTGAGCCTCCTCTTCATGCCTTTGATCACTCCTGATGTTTTCACCTCCCGGGTTCTCCCCGGCAATTGTGCCATCTGCAGTGCTGGGCCTCTCTCCCGACTTCATCTTGTCTGCTGACTTTGTCACAGCAGAGTTTCTTCTCAGGGTATTTGATTGTGGCTTTCTGTTGAGTGGGTGTTAGGTCTGCTCATCCCTGGCAGACTGCGTGGGAGGTAAGTCTCTGAAATGAGATTTTTGTATTTCTTTTTTGGTTATCACAGGGATATTCTGGCTGTGTGCTTCTTTTTAGGCCAGTTTTAGTTATAAGTAATATAAACTTCAGGGCTTCCTCGGTGGCCCAGTGGTAAAGACCCTGCCTGCCAAGGTTATTTGGAAGGTCAGCTTGCAAAGAATACATGTCTCCTTAGCATTAAAATAATAGGCACTCTTTCAACTGTGTTTTAATCAGCTTTTTAAGAGAAAATCTTCATTTTACAATGGGTTATTATGTATATAAATTATCTTATAATGTCAATTACCATAAAGTCCTGAGAGGTAGGTGTTATCATCTCCATCTAGGAAGTAAGGAAACTGAATGTGCAGGTAATTCTCAGTCTCAGCCTGCAGAGAGGATTTGGATCCCAGCCTGCCCTGTCTTAAAAGTCCTTGCTCTTTTGAAAACAGGTATCCTTATCTCTAGTTTTCATGACTCTGGCAATAACCAGATTTTGTTTTTCACCATAACTTGCTAGACATGCCTCCCCCAGCAATTTCTTTCTAGAGTACCTAGAATGCTAAGAAATCAAAGTTTCCCATGGGACGCAAAGCATCGCTCACAAGGGCAGGTAGATGGACTAGGCTTAGGTTTCAGACGTGATGATAACAGAGAAAAATTTAGTCAGGAGCAGGGAGAACGAAACGGCAACCCACTCCAGTGTTCCTGCCTGGAGAATCCCAGGGACGGCGGAGCCTGATGGGCTGCGTCTAGGGGGTCGCACAGAGTCGGACATGACTGAAGCGACTCAGCAGCAGCAGCAGCAGCAGCAGGGAGAGTCCCACACTCCACCCTGCCAGTTTTCAGTGCTTTGCCAGCATTGAATTCAATGAAAGACCAACATATGTTCAATAGGTGTCAGGGAAACCCTGTATGAACCCTGCGACCCTGCCCTGGATCCTGATTCAGAACACCTTCAAGAGAACTGTGACGGCAGGGTAGCGCAGTACTCCGGCCCCAGCACCACTCTGAGATGCTCTTTCTCCAGCTTGAAAATGAGTTCATGACCACTGTAGCTGGAACGTAAGGCTTTCCCCACAAAGAAATGATGGATGTGTTCTTTAGGCAGGGGCACATAGCATTTCAAACACAGTTACAAAAAAAGACTTGGACTATTGTCTCACCTCACTCAGCTATCATGCGTAGAACTGTTTCATTTCAGACTAAGTGATCAAAATTCTTCGTAAATGTCTTGAAATAAACTTGGGATTCAATCGCAGATTTAGAGCTGGCTGTATGAACGTTTGTTTTGCTCTGTATTGTTCTATGATCAAGAACATTTTGTCTTGAGCTCCTGCGTCTTTTCTGTGAAGAAATATGATTTGATTCAGCTTTGTTTGCAGGATTAATCACTGGATTGAAGGATATTTTGCCACCTGAATTCTGCCCTTTTTGTGGTTCCCCTGAATTTCTCCTCTATTTCTGGTGTTGTTCTCTGCCCTCAGCTACTGAAAAGCTTAAACTGAATTGGAAGGGTTCCTTCTCAGAGTTAAGAATCCAGTTTTTTGGTCAGCTGCTGAGGTGAGAAGCTGTCCCACTGCTGGTTTGTTGGGGGGAGCCAGCAAAGGGGCAGATGGGAGGCAGCCTGGGGCCGAAGGCAGGCAATGGTTTTAAGACTGGAGTCTGTTTATGCATTTATGTTTTGTCCTCAGTTAAGTGTATTCTTAGCACTAACTGAAGTCAGGGCTTTCCACACGGTGCTAGTGGTAAAGAAATTGCCTGCAAATCCAGAGACACAGGAGACCCAGGTTTGGTCCCTGGGTCAGGAAGATCCCCTGGAGGAGGGCATGGCCACCCAGTTCAGTGTCCATGCCTGCCTGGAAAATCCCATAGTCAGCAGAGCCTGGTGTGTTATAGATCATAGGGTCGCAAAGAGTCAGACACAGCTGAAGTGACTTTAGCATGCATGCATAGTACTTTTCTTAAAGCAAACTTTTCCCCTAAAAATATTTAGGAAGTAAGTCAGCATAGCCCTCTGTGCACAGACCTAGAGCTCATCTCCTTGCTGCTCCATGAACAGCTCTTACTCAGGGTCTTTGGGGACATCAACTCAACTGCTGTGAGCCTCCCAGTCCTTCAAGCCTCGGCATCCTTGCCACACTCGGCCCGTGAGCTCATTCTGTTTTGCTCGTAAGATGGTTATTTCCCATCCTCTGTAACATGTGCTTAGAATCCCTTGCTCACTCTGCAGTGCCCATGCCTCTTTGTAGCTCTCTTCACACATTACAGAACTTCAGGGACAGGCTGTCAAGAGGCAAGCGACAGAATTTGTCAATGGCTAGACAAGTCTGGAAAGAAGAGATTTATTTTGCACCTTTTTGGTACAAACTGGTTGATGGGAAGCCTTTAGATCACAAGGGAAGTGCTGATTCTTAGGTGGCAGAGAAAGCTAGAGCCTCCAAACCCAGGCACCTGGCATCCTGGCTCTCTGTCGGGAAAATCAAGAAGGAAGATGCGGTGGAGAGCACAGAACTATGTAGCCCTGACGCAGGGGGCCAGGGGTACCTGCGCTCCCTCTCTGGTTGCTTCAATGTGCTGTCTAGACTCATCAGGCTCTGATCTCATTGTCCCAGCTCTGCAGCCTTGCAAGCTGTGGCTCTCGCTGAGAAGCAGTCTGCCATTGTCTCCTCCCTGAATAAAGACTGAACAAGACACGCACGGAAGCTGATAGCAAACTGTGGGCTCGGTCAAAAGAGACATCGTTTCGCAGAAACTCCTGGAGACTGGTGTGCAGGGATTTGCGGGGTGGGGAGGGGAGCCAATTAAGTAGAAAGAATATAAAGAAGATGTTGGACAACACCCCCAGGCTCCTTTCCTTTGTTGATTCACAGCAGCTAGCGGATGTCTGTGGGTGAGGGGAGCGTGGGGAGGGGACAGGGAGTCTGCCCTGGCTTCTGACACTTCTCCACTCACCTCTCCTCCACCACCCTGGCTCTTTTCTGTTGTTCTGCCTCCTCGAGTCAAGTGAGTTTCAGTTGCTTCCAATCGAAGTGCTGAATTTAGATACGCAAACAGCAGCATGCCAATGGGTGCCCCGTGCTCTGCATGCCAACAGAAGCCGCCTGCTGTCCCCAGGCGGCCTAGCTGCTCTCCCCGGGCTCCAGGATGGGCCCTAAAAGGCAGAGCTGGAGACGACTTCGCTGCACCCATCACCCCAGCCCCTTGAAACCAAAGCTTGGAAGGGATGCTTTCATTTGAAAACGTTCAGAATTAGCACTTTTGTATAAATCGACATCCTGTCGTTTTTTTTTTTCTTTACTTAAAAATTTCATCCACTAGCACTTTAAAGCTTAGCCGAAAAGGTTTTAAAAAACCCTCACGTTTATGTACTCATGTGTAGCCTAAAGGCATAAGTGATTTTGACTTAATGGTTTTCTACTTGTTTGACACAGTATCTGGAGCTGAGTTTGGGAGCACAGAGGTGAAAACTGCACATGAAAATATATACAGCTCATATCCTTACAATGACCTTCTAGGGAAAGTCAACTGTGGGTGGGCAGGCGTGTGACACCAGAGTCCTCTTATGCCCCCGGTCATCTGAAAAGCAATAGCTCAGTCCCCTGACCTGTTAGCTGAGCTGACCGTTCTCTTAAGAATGTGCTTTGCCTGGAGATTCTCTCTGCCCCCAGCCTCAGCCTCACAACAATTGTGACCTGGACACCAAGCTGACCTATGGGTTGCAGTGATGCTATAAACACTGTGTACCCATGTACCTCGACATGGGAATGCCTGGGGGTACACTGGCACTTCAGTCTCAGGTGTAATTGGCATGCAAAATATAAAAGTCATCCCAGAGGAGCTAGAATCGCAAATAAAACCTATTTTGGAGTTTCCACATGTAGTTTGGAAAAAGCCTCTATGTTTTCCTTTTCTTAATCCTGGGGGACTAAGAAATAAACATTTGCAAAAGGAATGCAAATGTCATCTGTAAAGAAAACACACATGGCCTACTAGGTGGCAAATCCTCGATGCTCTGGACTGTTGAGGATTTCCTCACCTCAGTAGACGCTTTCCTTTGTATTAAGGTTTGAGATAAAATCTCCTATCCCTGCCACCAGCCAGCTGCCTTAGGCCGTCAGTATTTCTGTGCTGACCCGGTTTCCAGCACAACACTCCCGAGAGAGGGCAATCAAGAGAAACAGCCCGCCTGTCATCTGCAGTGTGAGTTTCAAAGCCAAGGCCAGGGCCCCTAACAATCAGTCGAAAGCTCTGAGGATTCCCTTTTCTAACTCTCGGGCGGCAGAAAAGTGCTATAAATTTTTATAGATGAGAAGATGCCGCCATAATGCGCTGGAAAGCTGCCTGAATGCAGCTCTGCCCTCGGATCACCTGAGACAATGCCACTCTGGCTGTGGGTGCAAAGCTGCTGAGGACAGATTGCTGGCTGGAGGGTCTGGAGTCAATCATCAGAAGATGGTTTAGGAGCCTGTCAATCATTGCACTCAACATCATTTCCTGAGCCGGGGCTAACAGTGCCCTGTGGTGGTGAAGACAGAGGCCAGCCCTGCAGGAACTGGGGGACCAGTGGAGGAGGAGGACAGGTAAGAGAGCAATTACCAGATGGGCTGTTGTTGTTTAGCTGCTAAGTCATGTCTGACATTTTGGGACCTCGTGGACTATGGTCTGCCAGGCTCCTCTGTTCATGGAATTTCCCAGGAAGAATACTGGAGTGGGTTGTCATTCCCTTCTCTAGGGGATCTTCCTGACCCAAGGATTGAACCTGAGTCACCTGCACTGCAGGTAGACTGTTGGTGCCTTAACTGGGAAGGGGGCCACCTGAAGGTGTGATGGAGTTGGGAAGGGAGATGCCTGTTGACAGCAGGAATAGCCATGTCAACCACTCTCAGGAGTTCCAGCTTTATTCTGCCACCCCTAGGGAAGTAGCAGCTCAAGACCAGAGGCAGCAGGAGAAGAGAGACCAGCTGAGGATGCCTGGCATAGTGTGGGAGGGAGAAGCAGCTCTAACCACAGGGGCAGGAGCTGAGGGGGTGGTGCTGTCCTGAGCTGGAGACTGCAGGACTGAGCCCGTGCAGGCGAGCAAGGAGTGCAGCATGAGTGATGGCATGCCTCGGGGCTTCGGTTTTGCCTGGAAGCCCTACCAATTTTCTGAACGCTATAGACTGAATGTCCGCGTCCTCACATCCCACGTGCATTTACTGAAGCTCCAGCCTCCAAAGTGATAGCATCTGAAGTAGGTAGGGTAAGATGAGGTCATGAAGGTGGGGCCTCCAGGAGGGGGTTCATGCCCTTGCTAGAGGAGACTAGAGTCTGTTCCTTCCACTGCACACCAAGGAAAGGCCACCTGAAGACACGGCAAGAAGGTGATTTACAAGTCCGGAAGCGGGTGGTCACCAGAACCCAAATCTGCCTGCACCTTGCTCCTGAACTCCAGAACTGTGTGTCCCATCTGTAACATGACATTCCAGCAGCCCCAGCAGACTAAGACACAGTGAGTGGAGCCGCAACAGGAGCAGATTGATGGGGCAGGAAGGGCTGTCTGGGCATATCCCGTTTGATCTGTTTTAGAACCTCCAGGGGGGACTTGCCAAGTGGGTGGGTGGATGGAGGCTCCAATAGCCTCACTGGGCCCACCTGCCCCTGCATCCTCACCACAGCACTTGGACAAATGTTCAGAAGTTCCCTCTTCTGCTGTCCTTGCTCCTCCCTCCCACCCATTCCCTTAGAGGCAGCTTTTCCCACAGGAAAGCATGGCTCCCCTCCCTCCAGAAGCCACCAGGGCAGGTTCAGCAGGGAAGGCTGGGGGTGCCATGTGGATGTGGCCTGAGGGCCAGCCCTCTCTTGCACACTCCGATCTGGGGCCTGGCTGCTGCCTGGTTTTGAGCCTGTTTCTGATCTCCTCGTGGCTGTCTCAAAGCTTCCTCTTGTTCTTAACAGCTTCGGTAGCTAATGTAGCTCCTGTTGTTTTCAAAGGCAGATCCGTCCTTTTTGAGCAATGATGGGAGAGACTACAAAAACACCCTCAGCCTGACACTCCACCCTCAGACTTTCTTTTATCAGTTACAAACCCCAGTTCTCGGGAATAAAATTCCATCCCATCTAGTGCTTAGCCAACATCTTTTCTAAGGATCCTAAGAATTTTCCCAGCCTTGTCTACTGATTAAGAAATTCCTGCACAAGCCCAGGAGCATCCCATCCTCCCTGACCCCTCAAGTGAGGGAGCAGGTAAGGGGCCCAAGGCTCTGTTCCAGTTGTCGCCGGCTCCCCTGGGAAGCGCAGTTCCTACCCCAAGACTCCCGAAACTCTCATGCTAAGTGACATCTCAGATCTTGTGCCCAGCACCTCTCTCCACCAGAATCCCCGGAGCCCAATGGGTGGAAAGGAGAGAGAGATGGCAGCTCCCAGGGCCACAGCATGACAGGCCCATTGCGTAGGCCAGCTCCTCCCCTCCTCCCGTCTCCTCTCCCCGGGTTCCTGTGTGGATGAAGGAGGGGTAACAGGCCCTCCCCAAACTCTCCTGAAAAACACCAGAGGAACACTAGAGCATTCCCACCTCCACTGGTCCTACAGGCGCCCTTCCGCTCTGAAAGGGCTTACAGAGGTTTTGCTGAAAAAGATAGATGGCTTCCTTGAAAAAAGCATTTAAACTGGAGAAAAGCACCCTATGGTCCAGTGGTTGAGACACCGTGCTTCCAAGCCAAGGGGCAAAGTTTGGTCTCTGATCAGAGAAATGATTCCACTTGCTGTACAGTGCAGCCGAAAAGTGATTTCAAAACATAAGATCGAGGAAATGAGCAAACAAGACAGATTGCCTCCATTACAACTCCACCTGTGCAAATTAAATTTGGAACTAATAATTCCCAGATGGGCATTCATAAAGGGAAAAAAAGAAGAAAACAATCTAGCTTACTGATGAAGCTAACTACACTACTTTGCCCACAAAGATCTGCCTAGTCAAAGCTATGGTTTTTCCAATGGTCATGTATGGATGTGAGAGCTGGACCATAAAGAAGGCTGAACACAGAAGAATTGATGCTGTTGAGCTGAGGTGTTGGAGAAGGCTCTTGAGTCTCCCCTGGACTGCAAAGGAAGTCAATCCTGAATATTCATTAGAAGGACTGATGCTGAAGCTGAAGGTCCAGTCCTTTGGCCACCTGATGAAAAGAGTTGACTCATCGGAAAAGACCCTGATGCTGGGAAAGATTGAAGGCAGGAGGAGAAGCGGACGACAGAGGATGACATGGTTGGATGGCATCATCGATTTGATGGACATGAGCTTGAGCGAGCTTCAGGAGATGGTGAAGGACAGGGAAGCCTGGTGTGCTGCAGGCTACAGGATGGCAAAGAGGCAGCCACGACTGAGTGACGAAACAACAACAACACATTCCTGAAAATTAATAAAAAAAACCTTCAGCATTCCTAGTCCTTTCACGTGCCCCATCCCCTTAAAGTCCACTCCCTGGAAAACAAAATGTAATAAGCATAACCTCAGTCACGGCTCTCCCTCTCCCCTCTCCTCCCATCCTACTAGTCTACTCCTGGCTCCTAGGAGTAGACTGTGGAAGCTGGAGGTTTGTAAGAATCACTGCCAGTTATAAGTTGGCTTATAACAGAACAGAGAGGGGTTTTCTACAAACAGAAAGCCCCTTTGGAGTCTCATCAAGGACAAATCAGTGTTGACAATTGCTCTTTTCTACATTTATAATCACAGATGTGGCTTTTACACTCCCATAATCACTCCTCTTGATTTTCCATTTTTTATGCTTCACACCATCACAGCAGCTGAAATTCAGGCTAAGGAACTCAAGGAATGTGTGGAGACTGATGCAGGAAGAAATAGTATGAGATGAGCTGAGAAGCCTACCATTGGAACTGGCTTCCTCTCCCAGGTTTGACAACCCACCGATGCTGGATGAGCTACTCTAAGACACATAGTCCCAGAAAACTTGAGAGCAGCCTAGAGAGCTCTCCAGCAGGAATTGGGAAGAAGGATGATGACCTTTCTGCCCGCTCTGGCTCTATCGGACTCGGAGGACCCAACGTCCTGGCTGCTAGGACCTGCTCCTGGCCAACTCAGAGACGACAAGCACACTGCCCCCTAGCATCCACCCACAACCCTATCCCTATCACTCCACACTCCTGGGATTGCCCACCTGCCTTCTCCCACCTGCCTCAGTCTGGGCTTTGTCAGCATGAAAGCTACAAGGTATAAAATACATTAGCTGGAGACAAGCAGGCCTGGTTAAGGTGAGTCCAAAAACTGCTCAGACCCTGAATCCAGAAGCATCCTTGGTTTCTATCACCAGCCCAAGTCATATGTTGCTGCTTTTCCAAGGTGAACCTGAAAGCAAATGGAGACGATGCCTTTTGGATCAGGCAATAAACTTCCTCCTCATCTTCCCAGCCCCTATCCCTTCTCTTCCCGGCAAGACACATTCCTTTTCCGGTTCCATACACTATTGACAGCACAAACTAAATTATAAAATTGAAATTCAGTGCCAATATACTTAAATTTAACACAAGTAGAAGGAGTAAATTCATTAGGAAGGATTTAAAAGCGTTTCATTATGTGATGAAAACATACAGATATAATCCCTCTTGACTACTTGTATTTTCAATTTGCATATTATATTGAAACTCAAATTCATTTTGCAAGTAAAATCAACATAAGCTTAATGTTCGGCTGCGTGCTTATAAAGCAACCAGTGCCCCTGGTGTTCCTCAGTTTCCTAGTTTTCTGAAAAGCTGCTCTTCTTGTTCCATCGCTGAGCTGCGTCCAGCTCTTTGCAATCCAGGCGCTGCAGCACGCCAGGCTCCCCTGTCTTTCCTCATCTCCCGGAGTTGCTCAAACTCATGTCCATTGACTCGCAGATGCTTTCTAACCGTCTCAGGTGACCCCCTTCTCCTTTTGCCTTCATTCTTTCCCGCATTAGAGTGTTTTCCCATGAGCTGGCTCTTCACAAAGAGGGACCAAATTATTGGAATTTCAGTTTCAGCATCGGTCCTTCCAATGAATTTTCAGGGTTGATTTCCTTTAGGATTGACTGGTTGGATCTCCTTGCAGTCCAAGGGACTCTCCAAAGTTATTATTTTACTTATATATATATATATATTTTATTTTTACTTTACCATACTGTAGTGGTTTTGCCATACTTTGACATGAATCCACCACAGGTGTACATTTGAAGTGCTTAGAAATCCCAAAATTAATCCTAATGTGCCTTTACTTACTCTGTCCAGCTCAATGTGAAGGTACTAGCTTGCATAATAATGCAAGGACGTAAAAAGAAACACTCAAAGTTGGGAAAGTATAAAAAAATTCTCTGAAAGGTTTTGAAGCATAAAAGAAAGCTACTAAAACAAATGAGAGTTTCACAAGATTGCTGACACAAGGTTAATATAGAATACAATTCCACTTCTCTGTATTAATAACCAAAGCAAAATTGAAATTAAAAAATTATATTTACCATAGCAAAAAATAACTATGGATAAATACAACAAAAGGTGTGCAAAACCTCTTCACTAAAATTACAAAATTGGTAACAGAAATGAATAAATAAAGATCTGTTAAATTGTTTGATTAGAAGACTCACTATTGTCAGTATGGGAATTGTCTCCAAATTGATGTGTAACTACAAGATAATCCCTGTCAAAACCCAAGCAGGGATTTTACAGAAAATGGTAAACTGATTTAAAATGCACATGGAAATGCAAAATCCCTAGAATTCCATAATAATTTGATGATAAAAGAACAAAGGCAATGGACCTGCCTGATTCCACGGTTGGCTATGAAATCATGTATAAATCAAAGAATAAGTGGCTGGCTATGAAATCGTAGTATAAATCAAAGGATAAAGTATTAGCAAAGATATATAGATCAATTCACTGAGTCTTGGTGAGTGGTCCAGCAATAGGACTATTCTAAGTAACGTTCCATTTGAACTTGAAAGTGTGTAGACACAGCTGTTTGGAGGTACAGTGTTTCGGAGCTGTTCATCAAACCAAGTCAACTGGAAGTACTGTTCTATCTCCTGTATACTTGGGGATTTGCTTCGTTAGTTACTGAGAGACGCATTTACAATCTCCACACATGATGGCTGATATTTCTAGTTTTCTTTCAATTTTTCCATTCTTGCTTAATATATTATGTGCATAAACATTTGTAATTTTATTTGTTCCTTCTCCAGTTTCCCTTTAATCACCTTGTTTTTTTCCCCCTAGTTTGCCTTAAGGCATGTTTTGTCTGACATTTAAATAACCATTCTGTTTCCCCTTAGAGTTTGCAAGGTATATTTTTACATCCTTCCCACTCATCCTGGCTAAGTCCTTGAGTTTGAAGTGCTTCTGTCTTAGGCAATATCTAACTGTATCTTGCCTACTCATGAAGTTTGAAAAGTTGAAAACTTCAGTCAGTTGTCTATGGCATTCACATCTAGTGTAATTTTGACATGAATGAATTGATGTCTGCCGTGATGCTGTTTCTTATCAATTCGTTTCTTATCCTATTTTTGATCCTCTGTCCCTATTACTAATTTCTTTCGTTTTAAATAACTGTTTCAGTGCATATTTTCTCATTTTACTTTTTAGCTGTATTTCTGTTTATGTTTTCCAGTGGTTGTTGTAGGTATGATTATGTAAACCTTTAACTTTGCAAAGTCTACTTCAGGTTAATATTTACTTACTTCTGGTAAAATATAGAAATTTAGCAACATTGTAACTCCATTACAACCTTTCTTTCTTGTTGTACATATTTCATGCCTTTACATTATAATTCCAAAATTACAGTTGTCCCCTTGAATCCTTGAAGGACTGGCTCTAGTATCCCTCCACGGATAACAAAATTAGAGAATAGTCAAGTCCTTTATATAAAATGGCATAGTATTTGCATATAACCTATACGCATCTGAAGGCTTCTCTGGTGGCTCTGATGATAAAGCATCCACCTGCAGTGTGAGAGACCCGGGTTCGATCCTGGGTTGGGAAGATCCCCTGGAGAAGCAAATGGCAACCCACTCCAGTACTCTTGCCTGGAAAATTCCATGGACTGAGAGGCTCTTCAGAGCCTGGTAGGCTACAGTCCATGGAGTCGCAAAGAGTCGGACACGACCGAGCGACTTCACTTTACTTTATACACATCTTCCCATATACTTTACATTATCTCTAGATTACATTTAACACCCAGGACTATGTAAACCGGAGAAGGCAATGGCACCCAACTCCAGTACTCTTGCCTGGAAAATCCCACGGACAGAGGAGCCTGGAAGGCTGCAGTCCATGGAGTCGCTGAGGGTCAGACATGACTGAGAAACTTCCCTTTCACTTTTCACTTTCATGCACTGGAGAAGGAAATGGCAACCCACTCCAGTGTTCTTGCCTGGAGAATCCCAGGGACGGTGGGAGCCTGGTGGGCTGCCATCTATGGGGTCGCACAGAGTCTTTGGACACGACTGAAGTGACTTAGCAGACTATGTAAACACTATGTAAATAGTTGCAAATACAATGTAAATGCTATGTAAATAGTTACCAGGTACAGGGAAAATTCAAGTTTGACTTTTTGGAAATTTCTGTAATTTTTTTGATTTATGTCAGAACTCATAGATAGGAAACTCACAGAGGGCCTACTCTACCATGCCACAATTTTGCTACAAATAGATGTGCGTCTTTTAAAGAAATGAGGTGAAAAAGTAAAAACTTTTTAAATATTTGCTTAATATTTGGTGGCACTAGTGGTAAAAAATCTGCCTGCCAATGTAGGAAATGCAAGAAACACAGGTTCGACCCCTGGGTGAGGAAGATCCCCTGGAGAAGGGCATGGCAGCCCACTTCAGTATTCTTGCCTGGAGAATTCCATGGAGAGAGGAAGGAGCCTGGCGGGCTACAGTCCACGGGGTCACAAAGAGAAACACAACTGAGAAATTTTCAGTTTTTAAAAAAAGAAATATTTACTCTTCCTGGTGTATTTTGGTCTATCTTTCATATCTGAGATAGCCTCTGTGACATTTTCCCTCAGTTTAAAAGACTAATAAGCATTTCTTCTAAGATAATCCAGTTAGAATAAGTATTCCCTGTTACTAATTTCCTGACAGAGTCTTTTTTTTTTTCCCAAGAATCACTTTGCTGGGCATTGTGTTGTTACTCAATGAGTTGTTTCTTCCTTCTTTCAGCATTTTGAGTCATGCCATCCCAATGTCTTCTTGACTCCACTGTCTCTAGTGAGAAGTCACACGTTAACTATATTGCCCCACTGTGCGTACGGAGCCAGTGTTCTCTTGATCATTTAACGGTTTTCTCTTTATCATTCAGTCTTTTGCCTGTTGTGTCTCTAGGTTTTATATTCTTTGCACTTATTTCATTTTAAGTTCACTAACGTCCTTAGATATGTAGGTTAGATAGTCACCAAATTTGAAGATTCTCATCTGTAGTTTTTAAAATAGCTTTTCAGCCCCTTCGTCTCCCCTCTCTTCTCCTGAGACTCCAGTCACAGACATGTTGAGCTGCTGCTATTGTCTCAGAGATCTCTGAAAACTTATCATCACTTACATGTATTCTTCGTTTTTGTTTTGGGTGATTTCCATTGTTCTGCCTTCTAGTTCCTGATTTCTTTCTTCTGTCATCTTGAATCTGTTATTTCACTTAAATTTCCGCTGAGTTATTTTACTTTTCAGTTCTGAAACCTCCATATGACTATTTTCTATTGTTTCCCCTTGTGTGTTGAAAGTCCATTATTTATTCCTGAATTACTCGCCCATTTTCCTACATTTTTTAATAATGTAAAAAACATCCTTGGGTTGGGAAGATGCCCTGGAGAAGGGAAAGCCTACCCACTCCAGTATTCTGGCCTGGAGAATTCCATGGACTGTATAGACCATGGGGTCACAAAGAGTCAGACACGACTGAGCGACTTTCACTTTCACTTTCCAGCTCTGTGTGGATGAAGACAGCATTCCCAGCAGCACAAACCTATGAGTCTCCCCGGCCTTTTGCTTTTTGTTCCCACCTGCATGCATAATTTAGCAGCCATCTATGGGTCTGTGGTGAATTCGTTCAATCATCTATTGATTTTTTGCTTCAAATATCTCCACCGAAATTTGTAGCTGCTCTGCCTCTACCTCAAGCCGAATTTGTCAGCCCCAGAAGGCAGAACTTCCCGTGTTTTGCTGCCAGACGTGAACGGAGGTGTCCACAGACAAGAACACTATGCAGCGGCTTTCTAATTTGATGCAGTAGCACTTTTTCAGGAGAAAATATGCCTCATGCTGTTGTCTACTTTTGGTCATTTCTCATATCCTGAAATAGTCATTTTTAACATTTTAATCAGTTTTGTTCTTTTTTTCCACGAGGGGGAATTTCTCAACCTTTTCCCACTGTTATTACTGGAAGTTGAGTTTCCCAAACCCACACCTCATAACAATCTTCATAAGAAAAGTCCTGATTTATTGATGCCCAGTGTTTTCCTTATTTTTCATCACAAAAATGAAATAAAAATGTGCAAAAAGTTGAAATAATTCCTCCTGAAAGCTCTATTGATCTAGCTTGAAATAATTATAGCTAAACTTAGCATTTCTTGTGTGTCAGCCAATGTTCTCCAGCACTTTACGTAATATCCCACTTAATTCCCATATGAGGAAACCATAAGAAAAATAGTATTATTATCTTTTTGCAGATGGAAAGCTGAAGCACAGAAACAAAAATTAATTTGACTAAAGTTAAGCAACTCATGAGTAATAAAGCCAGAATTCAAACCCAAACAATCTTGTTCCTGAGCCTGTGGTTTAAGCACAGCACTTTTTACCTCTTAAGTTCCTGAAACTGTGACTCAGAATAGACTCCGAGCCAGATGCCCAGGGCACAGAACACTCTACTCTCTCACCTGCGCAGGTGTGCCATCCACAGCTCTGTGCCAGTCTGGTTCCTATTGGTGTCTACAAGATCCAGTCTGGTGAGATCCCTGTATTTTGTATGCAGAAATGGAAGGCTTGTGATGGGTTCATTTTTTACAATTCTCATGTACCATATTTCAAGTCTGAGAAAGTAACAAAAATAAATGTCTGTGTTAAGTGAAAGCAAGATAGCCATTCATGAGGTATATTTTAGAAGTTCCTTATACGATAGTATCATGGAAATGTCACATCTGAGTTCTTGCAAGCAACCCTAAAACCAAGGCTGAGAACACTGGAATGGATTCACTGAAACGGAAATGTGTCCCATCTCTGTCCTCCCCACCTGACTTGTCTGTGAAATGTTGGCCAAGAAGGGAAAGGAGGGCATGGGTGGATGCATGAACTGTGCGGAGGAGATATGGAGAGGAGAGAGGTTGGGGTTGAATCTGTTAAAACTGAAAGCACGGAGAGGCAGTTTGTTCAATACAAAGATTCCCCACCCTGCCTTTGACGCAGAGGTTTATCTAGCCTACGATAGTATCATGGAAATGTCACATCTGAGTTCTTGCAAGCAACCCTAAAACCAAGGCTGAGAACACTGGAATGGATTCACTGAAACGGAAATGTGTCCCATCTCTGTCCTCCCCACCTGACTTGTCTGTGAAATGTTGGCCAAGAAGGGAAAGGAGGGCATGGGTGGATGCATGAACTGTGCGGAGGAGATATGGAGAGGAGAGAGGTTGGGGTTGAATCTGTTAAAACTGAAAGCACGGAGAGGCAGTTTGTTCAATACAAAGATTCCCCACCCTGCCTTTGACGCAGAGGTTTATCTAGCCTGCACTGTGATCACGTCCTTTTTGCAGTCAAGTCATCTAAAAAGCATGGGTAACTTCTTAGGTAATCTGAGAGCAGAGAGATGCTTTGAGATGACATGTCTTTAGCTGCCAGGCCTCCTTGCTCAGGCATTTTCTGTGATGACTGTGTTTCCCTGATGGGCTCATGTTTACAGTTCCAGTAATGTGCTTAATGAAGCTTGTGAAAGCTTTATCTATCATATTGAGTTTTTAAAAACCAGATTAGGATTTATTACTTTGTTTCAGTTATTTGTTTTCATTATTTTACATTTTTTTAAATCTATGTCTCTTTGATTCTTTGAATTTGGGGGACATTTCCCTCAATTTATTGATGTTAACACAAGTATTTTTTATATAGTTTCTCTTCTTGAGTAATGTTAGCAATCATTATATATAGCATTTATTTCACACCATAAGTTTTTGGTATAAAATGCTCTTATTTGGTGCTTTCAAAATAATTTTAATTTTCTCTTTAATTTATCAGTCATCTAACAAAGTGTTCTCAATATCTGAAAGAGGTTTTCTTTTTTATTTTTATCACTTATTTCTGAATTTTTTAGCTCATAATCAGAGATTATGATCTAAAAATGCCTCTACTTTTAAAAATGAGCTATGCCTGTTTTGCTAAGTATATACCAACTTTTGTAAATAATCCATATATACACATACAAAGCACTCTCTAAAGAAAGTACATTTTATCTGTCCATACTTACATGTTTATACATTTTAATTAAATTTTTAAATTTATGTTATTATTTTCTTAGAAGAAATATCTGATCAGGTAATGTTTATAAAAGGCTTTCATCATGTTATTATGTTTATACTTCTAGTTTTTCTCTCTATTAAGTTTTTTGGAGTATTAATTAAGATTTATTACCAATGCATCTTATTCACAAATTGGAACTTTTGCTCTTGTTATAATATTCGTCTACATTGTTTAGAGTTTTAAGCATTAAATCCTGCCCTATTTGATGTTGCTCTGTACTGCAAATGATGATTGCAGTCATGAAATTAAAAGACGTTTGCTCCTTGGAAGGAAAGCTATGACAAGCCTAGACAGTGTATTAAAAAGGAAAGAAATCACTTTTCCAACAAAGGTCCCTATAGTCAAAGCTGTGATTTATCCAGTAGTCATGTACAGATGTGAAAGGCAGGTCATAAAGTAGGCTGAGCACTGAAGAATTGATGCTTTTGAACTGTGGTGCTGGAGAAGACTCTTGAGAGTCCCTTGGACTGCAAAGAGATCCAATCAGTCAATTCTAAAGGAAATCAGTCCTGAATATTCATTGGAAGGAATGATGCTGAAGCTGAAACTCCAGTACTTTGGCCACCTCATGTGAAGAACTGACTCATTGGAAAAGACCCTGATGCTGGGAAAGATTGAAGGCAAAAGAAGAGGGCAGCAGAGGATGAGATGGTTGAATAGCATCACCGACTCAATGAACATGAATTTGAGCAAACCCCGACAGATAGTGGAGGACAGAGGAGTCCAACATGCTTCAGTCCACGAGGCTGCAAAAAGTCAAACAGCTTAGCGACTGCACAGCAACAAAAGCCTTCTTGTCTCTTGTTCCCACTCCCAACATCATTGGTTGTTAATATCAGTCAGTGGGCAAGAGAGTGACAAAGAACAAGATATGATCTGGCCTCAAAGCATCTCTCCAAAAGTGACTAATTATAAGTGGAAAAAGAGTAACTTTCTGTTGGAACAACCTGGTTGGCACCACTTTAATAAAATTATCAAAGATATTTTTACAAACAAAGAGACAAAGGACATCCTGTGGCTACTGACATGACACACAGAGAAGGATTCAACGCCACTTCTGCAGTGCTGCTGCAAAAATACACAATAAGCTAAGTCTACCGATGGGAAAATGTTAAGCAAATCCTAGCTGAAGGTGACTCTGCAAAATAGTTGGCCTGAATTCCTTAAAAATGGCAATGTCTTGAAAGTCAAAGAAAGGTTGAGGAGTTCTTCCAGATTGGGGGTGATTGATTATATATGACAACTGAATGAAATGTGTGATCCCAAATTGGATCCTTTGCAGAAACAATTTGCTATAAATTATATTATAGAGACAACAGATGAAATATGAATGTGGAATACAGATTAGATAACAGGGCATGAATTTCCTGATTTTGACCATTTTACCGTGGTTATGTTAGAGAATATCTTTCTTCTTAGGAAGCTCACACTGAACTATTTAAGGGTAAATGGTGATCCTGTGTATAGCGTTGTGCCGTGCTGTGCTCAGTCGCTCAGTCACATCTAACTCTTTGTGATCCCATAGACTGCAGCCCGAAAGGATCCTTGGTCCATGGAGATTCTCCAGGCAAGAACACTGAAATAGGTTCCCATGCTCTCCTCAAGGGGATCGTTCTAACCCATGG
The DNA here is from genome assembly GCA_006408695.1 of Aepyceros melampus. NCBI lineage: Eukaryota > Metazoa > Chordata > Mammalia > Artiodactyla > Bovidae > Aepyceros > Aepyceros melampus. The sequence goes on along the minus strand of SJXQ01000460.1, from coordinate 24,676 downwards.
ATTGAACCCAGGTCTCCTGCCTTGCTAAAGGCTCTGCATAAAGGCAGATTCTTTACCATCTGAACCACCAGGGAAGCCCAAGGATACTGGAGCAGGTAGCGTATCTCTTCTCCAAGAGATGTTCCTGACCCATAAATCAAACTGGGGTCTCCTGCATTGCAGGCAGATTTTTTTACCAGCTGAGCTACCAGGGAAGCCCCATCCTGTGTATAGTGAAAGTGAAAAGTGAAGTCGCTCAGTCGTGTCCGACTCTTTGTGACCCCATAGACTGTAGCTACCAGGCTCCTCTCTCCATGGGATTTTCCAGGCAACAGTACTGGAGTGGATTGCCATTTCCTTCTCCAGGGGATCTTCCCAACCCAGGGCTCGAACCCAGGTCTCCCACATTGTAGACAGACGCTTTACCATCTGAGCCACCACTTAACCTCAAATAGTTCAGAAAAATGTTATAAATATTAGAGCATAATAAAATAAATGTGACAAAATAACAACAATGGATGGTTCTGATGGAGAAACTTCTTTATAATATGCTTACATCTTCCCTGTAAAGTTGAAAAAGAGGAAATTGCACACATTCCTGTTCTAACGGATGCACTCGACTTTGCTCCGTCTGTCTGACCTAAGTTTACTCACCTTGTGTGTGTTTTTCCTTCCCATACTCTTGCTGGTCTCGTCACCTCACTACAGCTTCCCTTTGTGTGTTGGCAGCTTTGCAATTGTGGCATTTCCCATCCCCACTGGTGAACGTTGTCCGTTTCTCCATGGTTATAATTCTACAGGGACTTTCCAGATAATTCGTGACAGCAAAGGACCACCTATTTCTTCCACGTGAGGCCTTTCTCGCCCCTCTCTCCCCACTCGCCATGAGACATAAAGAGCACATCTGCTTCTTGTTCCTACACATATATTTCTTGTCCTAATCAGTGTCACCACACTGCTCCAGGGGATCTCATCACGTCCTCAACAGCTCTTTTCCTCCCCAAGTTCCATGAATCTTGTCTCAGCATCATCCACCAAAGGCAGAACTTCTCCACTCCCAGGGCCGAACCCTCATCCAGGCCTCACGGCTGGGCCGATATTCCAAACCGTCTCTTCTCTCCATCTCCACGTGCTCCCTAGTCAAGCTCTGTAAGCAAATATCTGCGGGCGCTCTTGCCTGACTTGAAGGTCAGCAGAGTCCCCCACTGTCTGAGGATAAAGCTGGGGTGAAGATGGAGGTCACGGTGCCTCCTGCCTGTGTCCTGCGGGACCTCCCTCCCCGTGGCTCAGGGTCCTGACACTCTGGGCCCTGGTGACCCAGTGCGTCTGGAGCCTCCGTTCTCCGTGAGCAGTTGGTTCTCTCTTTAGAAAGCTCTTCTCCTCTTCTTTATCTGCCCAGCCCCTCTGTACTCTGTAAGGTCTAAGTCAACACCCTTGTCCTCTAAGGAGTTCTCTCTGGGCGCCCCTGGCAGAGTGGTTACGTCTGTGTCCCTTTATAACATTTATTATCAGAATCGTAATGATGTGGGCTCATCATAGCAGAGAGCTTGTGCCATTAACCTTGGCTTCCCCAATGCCTCAGTAGACAGGACATATTTAGGGAATAAATGCGTGAGTGACTTCACTGGGAATGGTGAACAGCAGACTCAGGGAACACCGTCCATGTCATGCTCTCGTAGGAGGCAGGTTAGCTGATGATGATCTGGTTCCGTTGCTTCATGGCCAATAGATGGGGAAAACGGAGACAGTGACAGACTTTATTTTCCTGGGCTTCAAAATCACTGGTCTTGGTGAGAGCAGCCATGAAATTAAAAGACACTTGCTCCTTGGAAGAAAAGCTATGACCAACCTAGACAGCATGTTCAAAAGCAGAGACATCATTTTGCGGACAAAAGTCTGTTTAGCCAAAGCTATGGTTTTTCCAGGAGTCATGTGTGGGTGTCAGACTTGAAGCATAAAGAAGGCTGAGCACTGAAGAATTGTTGCTTTCATATTATGGTGCTGGAGAAGACTCTTGGGAGTTCCTTGGACAGAAAGGAGATCAAACCAGTCAATTCTAAAGGAAATCAACCTTGAAAATTCATTGGAAGGACTGTTGCTAAAGATAAAGCTCCAATCCTTTGGCCACTTGATGGGAAGAGCCAACTCATTGGAAAAGACCCTGATGCTGGGAAAGATTGAGCGCAGGAGGAGAAGGGGGTGATTGAGGATGAGATGATTGGATGGCATCACTGACTCAATGAACATGAGTCTGAGAAAACTCTGGAATATAGTGAAGGACAGGGAAGGCTAAAGAGTCGAATACAACTGAGCGACTGAATAACAAGACATCTTCCAAGAGACCTCAGGTCATGCCTCCTCTCTCTCATCACTCATTCCATCCGCCTTAAAAGTGGGACCCAGAAGGATGCCTTCTTTGCAGCCACAGTATTTGTGTTCCTTTCAAAGCAGTCACCAGGAAAGAATTAACACTGGGCTCGTGGTGAATATCAGGGCTGCTATTTAGAGCTGGGATGCTGACGAGTCAGTGGGGAAAGATCCCACAGTTGCTGATCCTGCTGATTGCCCCCACCAGGGGGAGAAGGAGAACTGTGGCAAAGACCCCCGATGAAGGCAGCCTGTGCTATGACTATTAGGCCCAGGACACACCAGCAACAGTGGTGTTTACTCCAGGCCAGGCTTTGCTGAGCTTGCTGTGCATCCTGGGATGTCTATCAAACCCGAATCAAAGAGAACAACAGATCACATTTCAATAAATTAAATGAACTTGAAACCAAAAAAAGAGAAAAAACAACCCACAGAATGATGTAGTGATTTTTAATTTGAGACTATAAAGGAAGAAGGAGAAGGGCAGGTTTTTAATGGAGCTCCTGATGGCCATTAAACGTAGGGAAAAAAAGCTATTTCCATAAATTATGGAAATACTCACTGGTCTCAAGTGGCTCCCATTTTCATATTGTTTTTCTGCCTTAATGGCAGAGGCTATTTTTGTAACATCTGCTTTTAGGGACCCTCCCTCTCTCCTGGGCTTCATTAGAAATTCAGTGGCTCTTCTTTATGACGAGTGTTGGTGTTGCCAGGGAAAGGCTCGTGTGTTGTTGTGTTCCTCTAGGGGCCATTATGTCTGAGCTGAAATGGTTTATCCACGGAGTGTGTTTGGATGTGACCCCTAAAACAATCTCTGGGTGGTGTAACAGCGGATGTGGTATGCCGCAGGATGGACGCGCATCCGTGAAGGCCTGGGGTGCTGGGCAAGGGCGCCCTGGGAACGGTGAGCTGAGGGCACACAGGAGCACGTAGTGTTGACTGTCCCCAAGCAATTCAAAGGGCCTGACCCAGACTGTGTTGGATGAAATTTTAAAAGAATCTGAGTTCGTTTTCCAAAGCAAAGGTACTGCATTTCATCCAGCTTACAGCACACACAGAAATTAAACCCCGGCCGTCAAGGACTGAAGGCCAAGAGGAGCATGGTGGAAGTTTAAAGATGCCCTGGAGTGGGTGACAAGCTCCTCGTGCTGGAGCTGTAGAGCGGGTCCGCCAGCTGTAGAGAGGGCTACCAGTTATTACAGCAGCAGGTGCTAAGCCCCACGCTGGCTCTGGGATCTCAGATGAGCAGGAAAACAAGGAGAAAGAAGGGGGTGAGGGAGGGAGGGAGCTGGTGAGCAAGTGCCAGCCCCCCTCTTCACTCACACGGCAGGAGGTGCACGATCCCGGGGCCACCAGCTGAACGGCTGGACCTTCAGGTCCCCAGCCTCCGTCCTCAGAAAGGACCACGAAGACAATGGCAGGAGATGATCCTTTGGGGTGAGGCGAGCTGTGGCTGCCCGGTTTCTTTAGTTATTTGGAACTCTAGATTCCTGTACACGTTTTGTAGGTCTTTACATCTTTATCTTTCTGCCTGGGTCATGTATCCATTTGAACTGCAGAGGGAAAAAATGAGAAACCATACCATTTTTGTTTTCTGTAGAATTGAGAACACTATGGGCTGATGGCTATAAAATACTTAGGAAAGAATCAAAATAAACACCTTTGAAACTCATATGAAACTGATCCCAAAATGGGCCAAAGGGCTTTTCTTCCTTCACGAGCCAGGTCTTCTTATCAGGCAGAAACATCAATTTGCCAACAAAGGTCCACATTGTCAATACTGGGTTTGTTTTTTTTTTTTTTTTTTCCGGTAGTCATGTATGGATGTGAGAGCTGGACAATAAAAAAGGCTGAGTGCTGAAAAATTGATGCCTTCAAACTGTGGTGCTGGAAAAGGCTCTTGAGAGTCCCTTGGACTGCAAGGAGATCAATCAGTCCTGAAAGAAATCATCCTTGAATATTCATTGAAAGAGCTGGTGCTGAAACTGAAGCTCCAATACTTTGGCCACCTGATGTAAGAGCCAAATCATTGGAACAGACCCTGATTCTGAGAAAGATTGAGGGCAGGAGGAGAAGGGGGTGACAGAGGATGAGATGGTTGGATGGCATCACTGACCCAAGGGACATGAGTGCGAGCAACCTCCAGGAGATGGTGAAGGACAGGGAGGCCTGGCGTGCTGAAGTCCGTGGGATCTCAAAGAGTTGAACACAGCTGAGCAACTGAACAACAGCAAACCCAGACATAAGCTGGTGGAGTAAAAGTGACAGTGCTGGCGGTTACAGCCTGCATATTTGACTGTCTTTCCCTTAAGGATCATAACAGTATCATTTTACCATGAAATTCTTCTCAGTCACTAAAAAGTCTTACACTTAACTTTCTACCACCTTTATAAGAGCTGATAGTGTGAGACTGTCATAGATATCTTTTTTTTTTTTTTTTAACATAAATCGCTTGCCAGAGTGTCTGACATCTCAGGCCCTGAAGCTTCCAGAAAGGAAACAAGCAATACAGTGCAGAGGAGAGCTATTTCTTGCCTTGATTTCAGTCACAGATTTACGAAAAAGTGGCTCAGGATTGCATGTTAGTTTTAAAGGTATATACCTCTCTCTGGATTCTTGTTGAACTTATGGTGAGCAAAGTCCATTGGTCTTTTTTTTCTTTTCCATGTGATCAAGACAGCTTTTCCCCAGCTGCACTGGTAGAGCTTGTTGGTTTGTTTATATCTCTTGAATCTCATTAACTAGTTACTCTGGGCTGTCTGTTGTTACACAAACAAGCCCTTCTTACATGGCCAGGTGCCTGAAAAAAAGAAAAAAAAAAACTAAAAAGGTCTTCTTTCTTTGCATTCCTTTGCCCTATAGTGTTTATAGGCTTGGTGCTCCTAGAGGCATAAGAAAGGAGAGAAAAGTCTCCACTAAACTATTTTAGAACTGTGCATCGGGCTACCAATCACTGTCAGAAATGTTAGGCTTCTCAGAACTGAGATTTCCAAGCTGCAGTTGTGTCTCTCTTATGAATTCTTCAAGCTCACTTAGTCCCACTGTTCACTGCTCCTCTATCATTATGGTGCATTTCTTTGAGTAATTTGAAAATGTTATCAGGACAGACTTAGTATTCAAAGCAGATGATATCTTTCACTAAACATCATGCTGACTAATCTGACGTGTGCTTATGTGTGTATACAGAATGCGGTTGCTCCCGGGGTGCACGATGCTCTCAACAGATCTGCATGTTGACTACCCGTGGGAGTCCTTGGCTGCCCGAGGAGCTGTGTGCAGGGGTTGCCCAGTGAATGACCTCTGCAAACCAACGCCAAGATCAGCTGATCCCAAGCCCTGTCAGATCCTTCCAGGAAAGTCCTGAGATTTTTCAGAGAAGCTGTGCCTACCAAGAATTAAACACACTGCTCAGCTGCTATAAAAAGGGCAACTATCCGCGTTCAGTTAAACGCCACGGCTTAGTCATCCTGAAGGTCATGCACCTAAGGATGCCCTCTTCAGTTTTACACCATCAAGTTAGAGTTAGAACAAAGAGACACTCACCAAAATCAGAACGTGTGTCGAATCACACCATCATGAGATCAGGGATAGATCTCACGATGGTATAAATCGTATCCAAGTTTGCAAATAAGGTGGATTTATTCCATTAAAATACCACATCCCTCCAGAATTATCAGGAGTGAAAAGCTTCATGTGAATCAATTCTTCAGTTAACTGAAGTGCACGCCTTCCTAAACTAATATCTTCTTTCATATCATTTTGATATTTCTCTCCGAAATTGTAGTATGCATTTTCCTATGTTTTAGGCAGACACCTTTGCACTGGCTTTAATCGTCCCCTGGTGTTCAAAGCCAAGATAATGAAAAAGTTAACGCAGAGTCATGTCTGCTGTTGGGCCCCCAGCATCTCTCATCCGTGTCGGGCTGCCATTTCCCTACGTGTCATCATGCCTCCTTTAACAGCATCCCTTTTGGTGCTTCCAGTCTGCTCTGAGCCAGAATTCCAGACCAAACCACATGGTAAGCATGGCATGCCAAATAAGATTTTATTAGAATCCGACTTAAGCTTTTGTGAACTGTTTTAGGGAGATCAGAGGTCTCTTTGATTACTTGTTGAGGAATGAGGCTTAGAAGTGCCTCCAGCTGCCAGGGTTACTCTCTGGACCCCTGGCCATCAACCCTGATGGTGCATCTGAGAAGTCTTAGGAAACACTGCGCCTGCGCCCCTGCTGCGTGATCATTATTGCGTGATGCTGAGCATCAGCACTATCGAAAATCTGCCAAAGGTAAGATGCAGAAAACTTGGAGAACCTTGGAACGAAAACATTTTAATTTTTTAAAATTGATAACAGTCATTTTATTCTGGGGTAGTGATTGTTCTTCATAAATATTATAAACTGAGTTTTATCCTTATCCCCAAAATTCATGTGTATAAATCCTAACTCCCAGGGCTTCAGCATGTGACCTTATTTGGAGTCATTAGAGATGTGATTAGTTAGATGAGAAGGGGATGACAGAGGATGAGATGGTTGGATGGCATCGCCAACTTGATGGACATGAGTCTGAGCAAGCTCCAGGAGTTGGTGATGGACAGGGAAGCCTGGCGTGCTGCAGTCCATGGGGTCACTAAGAGTCGGACATGACTGAGCAACTGAACTGGTTAGATGATATCATATCGGAATATTCTAATATGACTAGTGATTTTATAAGAACAAAAATTTTGGTCACAGAGACATATACAAAGAAAATACAAGCTGGAGATGAAGACAGAGGTCAAGATGAAGCTTCTACAAGTCATGAAAAGACAAGGCTGCCAGCAAACCATGGGGAGCCAGGTGAGCGGCCTGGAGCAGACCCTGCTTCATAGCCTCAGAGGAAATCAACCTTCCAACCCCTTGATCTTGGACTTCCAGCCTCCGGAACTGAGATAATGCGTTTATGTTGATTAGGCAACCCAGTTGCAGGGCCTTGCTTTGGCAGCTCTAAACACTAACACAATAACACGGCTCAAGGCCTCAGAGTTTACGTCTTGAATGTGCATAAGACACACTTTTACTGAGCATCTGGTGTCTCTGAGACCCAGGGAGGCACTGAGAAGAGACACTGGAGATTCAGGAATAAGAGAGGGAGCTTGGTTCTTAAATGTGTGTGTGTGTGTGTGTGTGTGTGCGTGCGCGCGCGCTCCTGCTCAGCCACTCCGCCATGCCTGATTCTTTGCAACCCCATGGACAGTAGCCCACCAGGCTCCCCAGTCCATGGCATTTTTCAGCCAAGAATATTGGAGTGGGCTGCCACACCCACTTACCTGATAATATTGTCTCACAGAATCAAATGAGATTGCTTCAGGCAGCACACGGCGAGGGTGATGGCCCAAAACACAGAATCATAGTGACACTCCTGCCTTCGATTTGCATGTGCAAATAGCAGGGAGAGGTCTGTTTTTTAATAAATTCACAGTCATAAGTGTAAAATGCACAGAAATTTGCATTGCAAAATATTGCCCCAGATGCTGGGTTTGCAAGAATTTCTGTTGTTTTATAAATAATAATCCTAAACCCAAGATTTTATATGATCAAATACTATCAAATCAATTTCATTTTAAGATCTATTCAAAATAGCATATTAGACTACTTATCTAAGAGAGAAGTAGAAGATGCTTAGATAGCATCACTGACACAATGGAAATGAACTTGAGCAAACTCTGGGAGACAGTAAAGGACAGAAAAGCGTGGTATGTAGGAGTCTGTGGGGCCACAAAGAGTCAGACATGACTTAGGGATTGAATTGACAACAACTGAGAAAGAAAGATAATTTGTGTCATCTCATGTGTAACCATCAGTTTTTCATAGACTATATTTTGCATGAACACCTCTGCTTGTTCATGTTTTTTGAAAGTTAGTATATAGATGCAATTTTCAATTGTCTTTGAATAAAACAGAAATTGCTTTGGAGAAATCAAAATGAAAGTTTTTTTCCCCAAGGGAAATAAAGAAAAACCAACATTTCATAAGCAGCAATACTTTTACCCTTTTCTCTGGATATGTTATCATATCACTGATATATAATAAGCAATGGACACTGACGGCTGCCTCCCACGTGTCCATTCTCTTGCCTCTTAGACGGGATGTCTGGCACTAGCTGGAGAGCCTGATCCCACCCTCGGGGCTCTAGGAGTGAGCACATGCCCAGGTCAAGTCATGAAGCCCATCCCTGGGAACACAGGGGTTGGTTGACTTATGGGTGTGCTGGGAGAAGGTGCAAGTTATTTCCCCAAGGCTGACCAATTTGAGAAAATATCAGAATTTTTCTGAGACAAAACCGTTCATTTCTTGTATATTGGAAATGGAAAACGAGCAGCTATAAATCCACCAGGAGTTATCTCCAGGATGTGGGAGAGTCTTCCCGAGGAGGCCATCATAGAATCAAAGAAAAAGCAGCTGAGTCCTGTGCTCACTTATTGAAGGCGGGAGGCGAAGGGGATGCCAGAGGATGGGATAGTTGGATGGCATCATTGACTCAATGGACATGAGTTTGAGTGGGCTCCAGGAACTGGTGATAGACAGGGAGGCCTCAACATGGGGTCACAAACAGTTGGACACAATTGAGTGACTGAATTGAACTGTGCTCACTTGAACCCTGGGTGAAGTTGTGGATGACTCTGTGTGTCTCTTGGACTCACCTGCTCAGCAATTTAAGCCAGGGCTAGCAAAATCTTTTCTAAAATGCTTCGGATAAGAATACTTGGAGCTTTTATGTCATGGTGACTCAGAAGTAAAGAATTTGCCTGCAATGAAGGAGACATGGGTTTGATCTCTGGGTGGGGAAGATGCCCTGGAGGATGAAATGGCAGCCCACTCCCATATTCTTGCCTGGAGAATTCCATGGACAAAGGAGCCTGGCAGACGACAGTCCATGAGGTCAAAAAGAGTTGGACATGACTGAGTGACTGAGCATGATCAGACTGACTTAAGATACCATGATGTCACATGGTGTCTACTGCAATTACTGAATTCTGGTGTTGTATTGGGAAAGCAGCCATAGGAAATAGAAGAATGCACCTCTCCATGACTTCAATAAAACTTTATTTATGAACACTGAAATTGGGATTTTCAAATACTTGTCATGAGCATAAAATTTCCTCTTTTGATTTTTTTCAGCCACCTAAAAATATAAAATCAAGCCTTAGTTCCTGGGCTTACAAAAAAAAAGCAAAGGGTCAGATTTGTTCTGAGGACCACAGCTTGCTGACCCTTGACTTAAACTAATACATTTATATATTTTTTTTATTTCAGCGTGTTGTGTTTTTCATTATTCATAACCTATAATTTCTTCATAGATAATAAAGACTGCATGGAAAAGAGAACATATAAATAGAGGTTTTATGAGTTAGTAGAAATTGGATGCAAAACGTGATGGTTAAAAGAAATAATTTTTAAAAATAGAAGAAAATGTTTGGGTCAGAAGAGTATGTTTTCTGGTCATATAAATGCATATACCCACTAACACACACCAAAAGCATATGACCATATAATTCAGGAAATCTTTAAATCTTGGGAATTCAGGGTGAATAAACATTTTAAATATCAGTACTCTGAGAAGTCCTGGACTAAAGAAATTGTTTACTAACATTTGTTTAATCTGGCATTTCTCAACCGGTTTTGTTCATAAATAACTTTTTCTTGGCCTGGCTCTTAGCATTACTTAAAGCAACACTCTGGGAAGCTGGTCTGAGTCACATGTAACTACATGATATGTTTGGACAGGTTACACAGGCCCATTGATGGTTCTTACTTAAACGAGAGAAGCCATCAGCCTAGGCGGCAGCAGAACAAGAAGCCTGGGCACCCTGGTCTGACGGGAGCAATTACAAAACTCCTCCATCCACGGGATTTTTCAGGCAAGAGTACTGGAGTGGGTTGCCATTTCCTTCTCCTACAAAACTCCAGAGAGGAGCTAATGAAAGCCTGAATTAGAAACGCCTGCATCTGAACCAAAAAGGAAAAGATCAAGGTCGGACTTGGAGGACAAGGGGAAAGAGTGATCAGGACAATGGGACTCTCAGTCTGGAGGATGGGGAATGGGAGGGGAGCACATCTGGGGAGGTCATCAGACTCAGCTGTATTGACTCAGAGGCTTTCATAAGGCATTTGATACTCGCAGCTGACCTTTGGGAGAAAGCCACAGGGAATGCCACAGACTCAGCTGTTATTGTTGTCAGACTTAACCTGGATTCACTTGCCCAGTGTGCAGCAAAGCCAGTCTACTGACACCAAGTCGTGGTGAAAGAAAGGAAAGCGACTATTGCAGGGCATGAAGCAAGAGGAACGGCCAGCTCTGGCTCAAAAGACCTCTAGCTGCTCACTGGCTTTCAAGGAAAGGCTTCTAAAGGCAACATCTGGGGGGACGACTGCACCCCCAAATGACGAAGACTTTTACAAATTTAACAATGAATGCAAGGAACATAATCCCTTGACCTCTTTGGAAGAAGGCATTTAAGGGGAGAACCTATCTATTTAAGAAAAGGGAGCTGTGAGTAGTAGATAAAGTATTGGATAGATGGAATAAGAGGAAGGACAAGAAACATCCAGGAAGGACGGAGGGAAGGGGTTGGAAGCACGGCAGAGTGATCACCTTGACAGTGAGGAGAGAGGAGACAGTCAGGTTGACAAGGCAATGGAGTTGCTGCAGATGGTCACGTGGAATTGTCCTTCCTTCCTCACGAAACAGAGAGAAGAGGCATCCTTGGAAATGGAATAAAGTATTGGAGTGAGCTCGGCCATGTGGAGCTATGCAGAGGAAATAGGCTCTGAGGTCAGACACACAGACCTTCAATTTCTGATTCTACTACCATCCACCATGAAATTTTGAGCATGAATCTTTATTTGCTTGCCTGGTAAATGGGGACGATAACTCAAATAACCTAGGTACATATACCACTAGAGATGAGAGATGGCAAAGACCCACAGGTCTGCTATACAGTAAAATATAGTACTAGTTTAACTTGATACCCATCTTTGTTCCCTTCTTTCTTCCTTCATTTTCTATTCCTTCCCTCCTTCCTCTTTCCCTCTTTTCTTCCTTATTTCCTTCCATGGAAAGGAAAAGGTCTGGGACAGTCACTGTTAGGAATACTACGGTGAATTGGTGTTCTCCTTTATTAGTCAGCTCCATCCATACCCACCCCTGCCAGAGCTGCACGGCTAATGAGACGTCCCACTCTCCTTCCCCATGTATTTCCCATTTATTTACACACAGTCTTCCTGCTCCTTCAGCTTCATAAATGAAATCCCAGAATCTAAAGGGTATGAGGAAACTTAATCATGACTTGTATCTACCTGGTTGCCTTTCAGAAGAATTCCAATAAAATGTCCCAGGCAAGTTAAAACCTGTTTTCCTTTTAAAAAGCCTATCAGAAAAGTTTGATTAATAACTCATTCTGGTATTTAATAACTATGATCCTCGACATTCCTATAGATTCCTATAGATCCTCGACATTCATGTCCTATAGAGCCTTTTGAGGAGCTGTGGTTAATTACCTAGGGCATTAATTTCAACTGATGTCACTTTTCCCAATTATCATTTCTTAAATGTATGACCAGGGCACATGTATCAAGTAAATGCATCCTCTTCGACACCTTTTTTCTCCTCTTTCTGCAAAAATAATTTACTCAGAATCTGTCACATAAGACATCTAACCTTCACATAAGTAGGCACGACATTCTGATGCACACCTCCAAGTCTCCACACTGCAGAAGGAAGCTCCCTGGTTTGCAGGGAGTAGCTGGCTCATTGGCATCACACTATATGAAGAAAAGGGAAAATGCAGATTTTTCTGACTTTCTCAACTTCTACCACTTGCTAAGTCCTTCAGTAGTCACCAGGGTCACCCCGAAGTCCTTCACCACATTTATTAGGCAATGAATAAAACAAGGAAAAAAGTTATTCTGCATAATGCAGCCCAGCTTGGGATAATATCAATTCTTATTTCTGGAGGTGAAGATTTAGAGATGTGTTTAACATGAAAAGATGCTCAACATCACTCATTATCAGAGAAATGCAAATCAAAACCACAATGAGGTACCTTTTCACTCCAGTCAGAATGGCTGCTATCCAAAAGTCTATAAGCAATAAATGCTGGAGAGGGTGTGGAGAAAAGGGAACCCTCTTACACTGTTGGTGGGAATGCAAACTAGACAGCCACTATGGAGAACAGTGTGGAGATTCCTTAAAAAACTGGAAATAGAACTGCCTTATGACCCTGCAATCCCACTGCTGGGCATACACACCGAGGAAACCAGAATTGAAAGAAACACGTATACTCCAATATTCATCGCAGCACTGTTTACAATAGCCAGGACATAGAAGCAACCTAGATGTCCATCAGCAGATGAATGGATAAGAAAGCTGTGGTAGGTATACACAATGGAATTGTGTATACACAATACTCAGTAATTAAAAAGAATACATTTGAATCGGTTCTAATGAGGTGGATGAAACTGGAGCCTATTATACAGAGTGAAGTAAGCCAGAAAAAAAAAAAAAAAAGCAATACAGTATACTAACACATACATATGGAATTTAGAAAGATGGTAATGATAACCTTGTATGTGAGACAGCAAATTAGACAGAGAGGTATAGAACAGTCTTTTGGACTCTGTGGGAGAGGGCGAGGGCAGGATGATATGGGAGAATGGCATTGAAACATGTAAATTATCACATGTGAAATGAATCACCAGTCCAGGTTCGATGCATGATACAGGGTGCTCAGGGCTGGTGCACTGGGATGACCCAGAGGGATGGGATGGGGAGGGAGGTGGGAGCGGGGTTCAGGATGGGGAACACAAGTATACCCATAGTGGATTCATGTCAATCTATGGCAAAACCAATATAATATTGTAAAGTAAAAAAAATCAATAAATAAAACTGAAAAAAAGACTATTAAAAAAAACACACAAATAGAGACATGTTTAACTTTGTCAAGTTTTATCAAGCTCCATCTGCAGAAAAATGAGAATATAGGCAAGACAGAATGTGGCCCAGTCTGTGATGTGAGAGTCAGGCTAGACTCCCTCTGAGTCCTGGGGTTCTACATGGTCCTGTACAGTGAGCACTTGTTTCTGGTTGACCCAAGTCTTGTATCCATGTTTTGAAACACTAGCCACACTTTGCATTTGTTTGCTATACCTGACAACATTTTTGGAATGACCTTGAAAACAAGTCCAAGGACAGGATCCCCTTGACCTTCTCCAAGACACAGCCTGTTGACTTGTGCCCCCAGAATCCTTGCAAACGGGACTCTCGGCGCTGTTGAGTGTGCCTCGCCACTGCCATTGGGTTTGCCTGTTCAGATTCCGCATTTCTAACAAGCCTCCTAGTGATGGCGAAGCCGCTGGCTGGTGACCCACAGACTGAGTAGCAAGGGTCCAGACGCTCCAGTCTGAATACAGTGAAACGTGCATTTACAACAAAGGCCTTCGAAACGTGTTTCTGAGTGATATCAAATATGTTCTTATAAAACTCGACCTTCATGCTGCAGAATTAGCATCAAATAAGCCATCGATATTTTTTTTTCTTTTTTTGGAAAGAGCACCCAAGATATCTATGACAGTTGTGTCCAACACTTACTGCACATTACCGTCACTGGGGGCAGGAGGCGTGGAGAAGAAGAGGATATGTTCAAAAATATAAATGTCTCAGCTGTATCCCTGGAAATTAAAGCAGAATATCTAGGGGTAGGAGACGGCTTTACCCCTCGGGCTGACCCTCATGCATCTTCAAAGCACAGTCAAGGTGATGCTCCACAACCTTTAACCTTTAGCCCTACATGGCAGGTGTTACTACCAGCTAGTACACATGTGTGCATGCAAAGTCACTTCAGTCTTGTTGGACACTTTGCAGCCCTATGAACTGTAGCCCACCAGGCTCCTCTGTCCATGAGATTCCCCAGGCAAGACTACTGGAGTGGGTTGCCGTGCCCTCCTCCAGGGGATCTTCCCCACCTAAGAATCAAACCTGTGTCTCTCATGCCTCCTGCATTGGCAGGCAGTTTCTTTACCAAGACAGTGCACATGAGCTATTAAAATCAAAGCAAATTCCCAATATTGGCTTCTCAGGTGGCACTAATGGTAAAGAATCTTCCTGCAGTATAGGAGATGCAAGAGACATGGATTCAGTCTGTGGGTCTGGAAGATCCCTTGGAGAAGGCCATGGCAATCCACTCCAGCATTCTCGCCTAGAAACCTCATGGACAGAGGAGTCTGGTGGGCTATAGTCCATGGGGTTGCAAAGAGACACAACTGAGCACTTACTACTCACAACTTCCCAAGAGTAGTCATTCCAAACACCCAGTAATTGGCAAGCATTTTCTTTATTAATTCCCTTTGGGTGCTCTTTTTTAAACTTTTGTTTCCACTGATAATTGAGCAAGGGAAACATTTTTAACATATAGTTTCTTGCCACTATAGAGATGGATAAAGTAACTTGTAATTTGCAATCTTGTGTCTTTATTTAGAGCTTCTCTGGGGGCTCAGACAGCAAAGAATCTGCCTGAAATGCAGAAGACTCGATTCAGTCCCTGGGTTGAGAAGATCTTCTGAAAAAGGAAATGTATTTCAATCTTACAATTTTCTATTTCTTAACAATAGTTGAATATTCTTTCCTTTCCTCGAAGAGAATCACTTATTTTAAAAAGATCTCACTGGGTTTGAGTCTATATGTCAGGGAGTTTCTCTAAATAGTCCCAGGAGAAAGTTTGATAATGACTAAGTGTATTGATCCCTACTATCTTCATAAGTCAAGACAGGATGCCCTTAATGGAAATGTGACAGAGATGAGAGAGCAATTAGAACAAAAAGATGAGTCATCATTCAGCTGCCAGTGCTTTGGAACAACAGGAGTAATGTTTTGCTTGTTTGAGGCAAAAATATCAGTAGCCATGCAGAGACCAACAGGCAGAGACCCCACAATCCCACTGCTAGCTGCACACCAGAAAGAACTGAAGACCCTAACAAGCATGTGTGCACGCATGCTTAAAACAGCGCTATTCACAGCAGCCAAAAGTAGAAACAATCCACATGCCCAGCAACAGATGACAGAAGCAACAGATCGTGATCTCATAATGGAATACAATACGCACCTATGCTACAATGGGGATGGACCTCAGAAACACTAAGTGAAGAAGGCAGAACCAAAAACCCATGTTTTTACTGTATATCCATTTATAGGAAATATCAGGAATAGGTAAATCCATAGAGACAAAAGCTGACTGGAGTCTGCCAAGGGCAGAGTGAAGAGGAGAAAGTGGGGAGAAGCTTATGGATAAAGAGTCTTACTTCTGAGTGAAGGAAATGCCTTGGAGTTAGAGGTGATGGTTGTACGACGTGGTGGATGCAGTAAGTGCCAGTGAAGTGTTCCCTTCAGGGTCTGGTTTTTTTGACGGGAACACTTTCTAAGTCTTTATTGACTTTGTTACACTATGGCTTCTGGTTTAGGTTTGGTTTTTGGCCGTGAGTCATGTGGGATCCTAGCTCCTTGATCCCATCTGCACTCTCTGCATTGGAAAGCAAAGTCTTCCCCAGTGGACCACCATGGAAGTCCCAGATTACTCATTTCTAAATGTTTACCTTTTTCACATGAATTACAATAGATAATTTTCTAATATGGAAACTGTTCGTCATATTGGATGATTGTGAGACTATGGAGCCAGAAAGGCAGATGGAGAATGTTGGTGAGGGTGATGTTTTTATTAAAGTTGTCAGGGAAAACCATCTCTAAAACAAAATTTGAGGAAACTCGAAGCAGGGAGTGAACCATGTGGATGTGCCTGAAAAGACCACTCCAGGCAGAAGACCTCCGGGGAGCATTACTGAATGACCAGTGGCGGAGTGGCCAAGCTGGCTGGGTAAACGTGCCTAGAATTTTGATTCGTAGGGGCTAATAGGGATAGAGGAGGCACATTATGCTGAGGACAAAAGGAAGTCCAGAATTAACCACATGGAGGAAACGAAACTCAGTAGGACAGTGGAGAGCCTGCCCGGAGACAGAACAACCCCACTCTCTATCTCCCACCTCTTATTCATAAAAAAGTGTTAGTCTCATGGGCCTTCTCCAGGTTCTACAGGGCGATTTAATGAAAAGTGAGAAAATGCAGAAGCAAAAAAATAAAGGAGAACAAAATTATAACAGTTCAGCCATAAAACAAAGTCAAGGACCTTTAGTTCCTCTACAAAGTCCTCCGTCAAGATCTACAGATAGTGTCCTGGGCCATATCCTTGCGTTGGGTGCACGTGCAGACACACCAGGTGGAAAGTTAACTGTAGGCTGACCATGAGCACATGGGCTCCAAACCAGCTGGACCGCCAAAATTGACAGTTAAGGTTCCTTAATACCTGCCTGTTACCTTCCCATCAGCCAATCAGAGAATACGCACAAGCTGATCATGAACCCAACAACCTTCTCCGTCTTTAAAAGGCTTCCTGTGAAAGCCACTGGAGGTCTTCTGAGCATGACCATTTCTCTTAGCTTTGTTTTTATTCAGTCACCCCATCGTGTCCGACTCTGATCCCATGGACTGCAGCATGCCAGGCCTCCCTGTCCCTCACCATCTCTCAAAGTTTGCCCAAGCTTATGTCCATTGCGTTGGTGATGCATCCTTAGCTTGGCACCCTGAAATAAATGCTGTGCTTTCCTTCACCACAACCCACTGTCAGTGGGTTGGCTTTACTGAGAGAGTGTGGGCAGAACTGTTAGATCCAGGATCACTTTTGGTCATTCCAAAAGGACTCCTGTTCTTAGTCCTCTCGTACCCAAGACACATTGACCTGGGGTAGGTGGCACCTCTCAGATCCTGTCCAACAGCTCCCTGAGCTCCTGTGTCTCAGGGACAGTTCCAAGTACTTGGCACTGACCAGGCATCACTGACCCCTGGTGCTTTCGATGCCATGAAAAGGAAATAAGCTCTGGTCCTAGTCTGTGAGATGTCTCTGGTAAGTTCCAGAACCTCACATGTGACAATATCAGGGCATTCTTTCCTACAGGCTTGCTTTGAATGAAAGTTTTTTCTTTATTGAAGAGGGTGTGGGCCTAGGAAGATATAGGATGTTGTCACCCGGTTTCGAGCAAAATGCTGCTTTTTTCATTGGATTTCACTCTCTGGGGTGAGGAGTTCCCCAGTCATCCAGTACTGCCTGAGTGGTAACTGGCAAAATCCTCATGAGGTCAAGGAATGTCCACACCCCATCTGGACTAGCAGATAGCAAACCTTCCGCTCTCCAGCTAGGGAACTGTGACCTAGAGAGGCTGCCAGCACTGAGTTGTATACTTATAAGGAATGAGTACAATAGTGAATCAGGCTCTGTTCCATCTTGTAGTCCTGTATGGCACAGTGTGCAGATCTGAGACATTTTCAGTTTTGACTCCTTGCAAGGGGAAAAAAATGATATTTTCCTATGATGATATGTGGCCACAATAGACTCCAGAGAAAAATGGCCAAGATGAAACTCATTTGACATTCCAAAGCATTTTTTTCCCCTGATATACACAGGTAGAGAAAGGTGGCATGATAAAATATCTTTTCAAAATTCTGACCCTGAGAAAATGAAAATATTCTTAGGAGAAAACGTAAAGAAATGATTTTTCCATGTCCTTGAAACATAAACACAGCCCACATTTCTTGAGACTACAGCCTTAACTGAATTAAAAATTGAAATTTAAGGGGGAAAAAACCTTTTTAAACTCAAGTGAGTAAACTTAATTTATCCCACCTGCTAAAATACTTTTTGTGATGAAATACTGGGCTCACTGTTGTTGTTCAGTTGTGTCTGACTCTTTGAGACCCTGTGGACTGCAGCATACCAGGCTCCCCTGTCCTTCACTATCTCCTGCAGTTTGCTCAGACTCAAGTCCATTGAGTGGTGATGCCATCCAACCATCTTGTACTCTGCTTCCCCTTCTACTTTCGCCTTCAATCTTTCCCAATATCAGGGTCTTTTCAAAGAATTTGCTCTTCATATCAGGTGGTCAAAGTATTGGAGCTTCAGCTTCATTATCAATTCTTCCAGTGAATATTTAGGGTTGATTTCCTTTAGGGTTGACTGATTTGATCTCCTTGCAGTCCAAGGGACTCTCAAGAGTCTTCTCCAGCACTACTTAACTAAGTTCTAAAGTTAAGCTATGCGATCTCTCAGTTCAGTTCAGTTCAATTCAGTTGCTCAGTCGAGTCTGACTCTTTGCAACCCTATGGACTGCAGCAAGACAGGCTTCTCTGTCCATCACCAGCTTCTGGAGCTTACTCAAATTCATGTTCATTGAGTCGGTTATTCCATCCACTATCTCATCCTCTGTCATCCTTTCTCCACCTGCCTTCAGTCTTCCCCGGCATCAGGGACTTTTCCAGGGAGTCGGCTCTTTGCATCATGTGGCCAAAGTTTTGGAGCTTCAGCTTCAGTATCAGTCCTTCCAATGAACATTCAAGACTGATTTTCTTTAGGATGGACTGGTTCAATCTCCTTGCAGTCCAAGGGACACTCAAGAGTCTTCTCCAACACCACAGTTCAAAAGTATCAATTCTTGGGCGCTCAGCTTTATTTATAGTCCAACTATTACATCCATACATGACTACTTGGAAAACTATAGCTTTGACTAGACTGACCTGTATTGGCAAAGTAATGTCTCTGCTTTTAAATACGCTGTCTAGGTAGGTTATAGCTATTCTTCCAAGAAGTAAGCGTCTTTTAATCTCATGACTGTAGTCACCATCTGCAGTGATTTTGGAGTCCAAAATAAATAAATAAATAAATAAAGTCTGTCACTGTTTCCATTGTTTCCACTTTTTCCCCATCTATTTGCCATGAAGTGATGGGACCAGATGTCATGATCTCAGTTTTCTGAATGTTGAGCTTTAAGCCAACTTTTCCACTCTCCTCTTTCACTTTCATCAAGAGGCTCTTTAGTTCTTCTTTGCTTTCTGGCATAGGGTGGTGTCATCTGCACATCTGAGGTTATTGATATTTCTCCTGGCAATCTTGATTCCACCTTGTGATTTATCCAGCCTGGCATTTCTCATGATGTACTCTGAATATAAGTTAAATAAGCAGGGTGACAATATACAGCCTTGATGTACTCCTTTCCCTATTTGGAACCAGTCTGTTGCTCCACGTCCAGTTTTAACTGTTGCTTCTTGACCTGCATACAGGTTTCTCGGGAGTCAGGTCAGATGATCTGGTGTTCCCATCTCTTTAAGAATTTTCCATAGTTTGCTATGATCCACACAGTCAAAGGCTTTGGCATAGTCAATAAACCAGAAACAAATGTTTTTTTCTGGAACTCACTCTCTTTTTCGATGATCCAAGGTTGTTGGCAATTTGATCTCTAATTCCTCTGCCTTTTCCAAATCCAGCTTGAACATCTGGACGCTCACTGTTCACATACTGATGAAGACTGGCTTGGAGAATTTTGAGCATTACTTTGCTAGACTGTGAGATGAGTGCAATTTTGTGGTAGTTTGAGCATTCTTTGGCATTGCCTTTCTTTGGGATTGCAATGAAAACTGACCTTTTCCAGTCCTGTGGCCACTGCTGAGTTTTCCAAATTTGCTGGCATATTGAGTGCAGCACTTTCACAGCATCATCTTTTAGGATTTGAAACAGCTCAACTGGAATTCCATCACCTCCACTAGCTTTGTTTGCAGTGATGCTTTCTAAGGCCCACTTGACTTCATTCACATCCCAGGATTTCTGGCTCTAGGTGAGTGATCACACCATCATGGTTATCTGGGTCATGAAGATCCTTTTTGTACAGTTCTTCTGTGTACTCTTGCCACCTCTTCTGCTTCTGTTAGGTCCATACCGTTTCTACCCTTTGTTATGCTCATCTTTGCATGAAATATTCCCTTGGTATCTCTAATTTTCTTGAAGAGACTTCTAATCTTTCACATTCTATTGTTTTCCTCTATTTTTTTTTGCACTGATCACTGAGGAAGGCTTTCTTATTTCTCCTTGCTATTCTTTGCAGCTCTGCATTCAAATGGGTATATCTTTCCTTTTCTCCTTTGCCTTTAGCTTCTCTTCTTTTCTCAGCTATTTGTAAGGTCTCCCAAGACAATCATTTTGCCTTTTTGCCTTTCTTTTTCTTGAGGATGGTTTTGATCCCTGCCTCCCGTACAATGTCACAAACCCCCATCTGTAGTGCTTCAGACATTCTATCAGATCTAATCCCTTGAATCTATTTGTCACTTTCATTGTATAATTGTAAGGGATTTGATTTAGGTCAAACCTCAGTGGTTAGTGGTTTTCCCTACTTTCTTCAACTTAAGTCTGAATTTGGCAATAAGGAGGTCATGATATGAGCCACAGTCTGCTCCCAGTCTTGTTTTGCTGACTGTGTAGAGCTTCTGCATCTTTGGCTGCAAAGAATATAATCAATCTGATTTTGGTGTTGACCATCTGATGATGTCCATGTGGAGTCCTCTCTTTTGTTTTTGGAAGAAGTTGTTTGTTATGACCAGTGCATTCTTTTGTCAAAACTCTGTTAGCCTTTGACCTGCTTCATTCTGTACTAAAAGGCCAAATTTGCCTGTTACTCCAGGTGTTTCTTGACTTCCTACTTTTGCATTCGTCTCATATAATGAAAAGGACTTTTTTTTTTTTTTTTTTTAGTGTTAGTTCTAGAAGTTCTTGTAGGTCTTCACTGACCAGTTCAACTTCAGCTTCTTCAGCATTACTGGTCAGGGCATAGACTGGGATTACCGTGATATTGAATGGCTTGCCTTGGAAATGAACAGAGATCATTCTGTCATTTTTGAGATTGCATCCAAGTACTGCATTTCAGACTCTTTGGTTGACTATGATGGCTACTCCATTTCTTCTAAGGGATTCTTGCCCACAGTAGTAGATATAATGGTCTTCTGAGTTAAATTCACCCTTTCCAGTCCATTTTAGTTCACTGGTTCCTAAAATGTCAATGTTCACTCTTGCCATCTCTTGTTTGACCACTTCCAATTTGCGTTGATTCACGGACCTAACATTCCAGGTTCCTATGCAATATTGCTCTCTACAACCTCAGATACCATGAAATTTCTAGTTCTGTCTATAAAAATTAATTTTGAAAATAAATTCTGTTTAATTGACTTGAAGAAAAGTAGAAAAAAAAAAGATAGCGCTAAGTCACGTCCAACTCTTGGGATCTCATTAACTGTAGCCTGACAAGCTGCTTTGTCCATGGCATTCTCCAGGCGAGAGTACTTGAGTGGGTTGCCATTTCCTTCTCCAGGAGAACTTCCTGACCCAGGAACTGAACCGAGGTCTCCTGTATTGCCAGCAGATTCTTTACCAACTGAGCTATGTGGGAAGACCTAAAGCAAGTAAAGGCTTACAAATCAAGTATTTCTAAACCCTCAGACACTAACCCAGATGAATTTCAGGTTCATGTGATCTGAGAAATATTCGGTATTAAATTAACATCTCATATTAAACCTAGATTAATTTTGTTCATTTAATTAATACAGACATGGCTTTAGCATTACCAACATTGATTATAATACCTTTATTGTACCTAGGTTTACTAAAACACAAATAAGGTCATATTTTATATGGTGCAAAATTGGTCAACAATGAAAAGTTAACTTTGTAATAAAAACGAGATAAAGGGGATAGAAGTTTTAGGTGAACTCTTCGGGAATAATTATGTTTTAGGTTTTCCAGATTTGTAGTAACTTGAAACTTTAAGGTTTAGCTTATTTAAGTGATGAGAATTCATTAATTATCTAGACCATTTTAAAGTATTGAAGCATTGATTGCTAGACAAGTTTAAGTTTACCTTTGTCTTCTTGTAAAAGAAAAATACAGATTTGGGGTTTATTAAGCACATGTCTTGTACCACATTAAAAGAATAATTTATGCTGTGAGAAAGAACATGATTTTAGAGAGTACAAAATATATCCATAAGTTTGCCAATCAAAACAATGGTATGACAAGTAGTTCACAATTGATTGTTTCTGTGATTTGTTTTGCTAGAAATTGAGGGCTTTTTAGGGTGAAAATTGTAATATATGTAATTAAAGCTACTAGAAATAATACGAAAAACATTTCAGTGCATAAAAAAGTAAGATGTATGTTGTACGTAACATGTATGTTGTTAGAAAAGGTATTTAAAAATGCATATTTTTTGTTAAAGAAAAAGAAAGTCATTTTGTCCTAGAGCTGGTTGTTTCTGGGCAGGAAAAAATAAGGGCAAAACTAATATTGGTGCAGAAGGTTGTGGACAATTTGTAAAAGAAGAACTCTGAGAAAAAGCTGTGTACATGGTCAAGCTTGGATAAGATTAGATTAAATTTAGTTAAATAAATATATTGTGTTATTTAAAGTAAGCTGGTGTAAGACTAGATTTTGCTTTTCTTTCTCTCAAGAGAAAAGAGATTTGGTTTGTTAGTTTGTTTTTTTAAGAATATCGAACTATGTTAGCACAAATTCTAAATGAAGGTATTTTTTACCTCTGGCTAACTTTAGGACAGGCTTCCCAGGTGGTACAGTGGTAAAGAACCCACCTGCCATTGCAGGAGACACAAGAGACACGTGTTTGATCCCTGGGTTGGGAAGGTTTCCTGGAATAGGAAATGGCAACCTACTCCAGTATTCTTGTCTGGGAAATCCCATGGACAGAGGAGCCTGGCGGGCGACAGTTCATAGGGTCACAAAGAGTCGGACAAGACTGAGCAACTGAGTGCAACCTTAGGATATTTCAAAGGGCCCCTGAGTCTCAGAGAACTTAATTAGGATTATTCGGTATGTGAGATTACATTTGTTGCTGTTGTTCAGCTGCAAAGTCGTGTCCAACTCTTTGGACTAGAGTGTGCCAGGTTCCTCTGTCCTCCAGTACCTCTTGGAGTTGGCTCAAATTCATCTTCATCGAGTTGGTCATGCCATCCAACCATCTCATCCTCTGTTGCCCCTTCTTCTTTTGCCTTCAATGTTTCCCAGCATCAGGGTCTTTTCCAATGAGTCGATTCTTTACATCAGGGGCCAAAGTATTGGAGCTTCAGCTTCAGCATCAGTCCTTCCAATGAATATTCAAGGCTGACTTCCTTTAGGATGGACTGGTTGGATCTCCTTGCAGTCCAAGAGACTCTCAAAAGTCTTCTCTATCACCACAATTCAAAAGCATCAGTTCTTCAGTGCTCAGCCTTCTTTATGGCCCAACTCTCACATCTGTACGTAACTACCAGAAAGACCATAGCTTTGACTGTACATGCTGCTGCTGCTAAGTCACTTCAGTCGTGTCCGACTCTGTGCGACCCCAGAGACGGCTATACATAAACAAAGCCAAATTCGTGGTAAAGAAAAACCTGCTTATATTATACTGTACAGATAAATGTCACTAATACAAATGTTCTAGAAATTATATATAGTTCCTAAAATGTGGGTGTGTCCTGATATTATGTTACAATCATAGTTCTAGTTATCTTGAATTATGGTGCATCACACATTTCTTTGTCAATTGCATTATAATCAGATCTTTAACTTTGCCTTTTTGAGTCTTTTGTCATTCACAGACAGTTATTGTTTCACTCTGACGCTTTTGCAAAAATACTTTATCTTTCAAAAGAATCATAGAAAAGACTTTTTGACAAGTATAAATTTCTGATAACTTTTAGACCATACACCTAAACTGGATAAAAACATTTTTAGTTCTAATGAAAACTGGTTTCATAAAACTGTTAACAAAATATTAAGATCAAGGATTAATTACATAAAACTAAGTGAACTGATAAATATGCTTAACATCTTTATGGCTTTTGCCTGAAATGTTATTGGCTTTTAATCTGTATTTTCCAGATACAGGGAAATCTTTTCCCTCAAGCTAATTGTGACTTATAGCAACTTAGTAAATTATACCTTTGTAAGCAAAATTGAAACATTTATCTATTTTCTCTACCTGATCCCTCCAGAAATTGGAAACTCTCGCATTCCTAAAACATTATCAGGTGAATAAGAAAGACCATCTCCTGACAGGTGCAAGAATCTCAAGATATTTTGGAGACCTTGAAAAGAGAAAATTTCACTGGAATAAATAAATATTACAAGTGGAATCTGTGACTAACCTTAGTGTGGCTAAACCTAACATCTCGGCACTGGAAGCATGGAGTCTTAACAGCTTCACCAGCTGGGAATTCCCGAGAGTCCTTTTAAAGTTCAAGCAAAGATTCCCAATGAAAAGTTCTGGCACAGCCAGTTTAGAAGAACCTAAGTGATCAATTCACCAGACTCATTTTACAAACAATTTCGATCTTAATTTGGCTATGTTTGGGAAAATGAGGGTAATTTTTAGAGCAAAAGACA
>SJXQ01000459.1:351558-391296 GCA_006408695.1 Aepyceros melampus | reverse complement strand
AAGCAAAATGAACTAAAAAATAAAAATTAATTAAAAAAATGTGATGCTTATATTTACACACACACAAAAAAAATAAATAAATAAAGGAGATCAGCGCTGGGATTTCTTTGGAAGGAATGATGCTAAAGCTGAAGCTCCAGTACTTTGGCCACCTCATGCAAAGAGTTGACTCATTGGAAAAGACTCTGATACTGGGAGGGATTGGGGGCAGGAGGAGAAGGGGATGACAGAGGATGAGATGGCTGGATGGCATCACCGACTTGATGGAGATGAGTTTGGGTGAACTCCAGGAGTTGGTGATGGATAGGGAGGTCTGGCGTGCTGCAATTCATGGGGTCACAGAAGTTGGACATGACTGAGCGACTGAACTGAACTGATATATATGTTTTATATATAAATACATACATACATGTATATTCCAAAATACAGCAAGGAGAGATAATAAAGACTTCCTAAGTGAACAATGCAAAGAAATAGAGGAAAACAATAGAATGGGAAAGATTAGAGATCTCTTCAAGAAAATTAGAGATACCAAAGAAACATTTCATGTAAAGATGGGCACAATAAAAGACAGAAATGGTATGGACTTAACAGAAGCAGATGATATCAAGAGGAGGTAGTAAGAATACATAGAAAAATGATACAAAGAAGATCTTAATGACCCAGATAACCACGATGGTGTGATAACTAACCTAAAGCCAGACATCTTGGAGTATGAAGTAAAGTGGGCCTTTGGAAGAATCACTAGGAACAAAGCTAGTGGAGGTGATAGAATTCCAGCTGAGCTATTTCAAATCCTAAAAAATGGTGCTATTAAAGTGCTGCACTCAATATGCCAGCAAATTTGGAAAATTCAGCAGTGGCCACAGGACTTTAAAAGTCAGTTTTCAATCCAATCCCAAAGAAAGGCAATGCCAAAGAATGTCCAAACTACCATTCATTTGTGCTCATTTCACATGCTAGCAAAGTAATGCTCAAAATTCTCCAAGCCAGGCTTCAATAGTATGTGACCTAAGAACTTCCAGATGTTCAAGCTGGTTTTAGAAAAGACAGAGGAATCAGAGATCAAACAGTCAACATCCACTGGATCATAGAAAAAGCAAGAGAGTTCCAGAAAAACATCTACTGCTGCTTTATTGACTATGCTAAAGCCTTCGGCCATGTGGATCACAATAAACTGTGGAAAATTCTTCAAGAGATGGGAATACCAGATCACCTTACCTGCTTCCTGAGAAACATACAATGCAGTTCAAGAAGCAACAGGTAGAACTGGACATGGAACAACAGACTGGCTCCAAATTGGGAAAGGAGTATGTCAAGGCTGTATATTGTCACCTGTTTATTTAACTTATATGCAGAGTACACCATGTGAAATGCTGGGCTGGATGAAGCGAAGAACTAAAGAGCCTCTTGGTGAAAGTGAAAGAAGAGAGTGAAAAAGTTGGCTTAAAAGTCAACATTCAAAAAAGGAAGATCATGGCCTCTGGTCCTATCACTTTATGGCAAATTGCTGGGGAAACAACGGAAACAGTGACAGACTTTATTTTCTTGGGCTCCAAAATCATTGCTGATAGTGACTGAAGCCATGAAATTAAAAGATGCTTGCTCCTTGGAAGACAACCGATGACCAACCTAGACAGCATATTAAAAAGCAGAGATATTACTTTGCCAACAAACGTCCATTTAGTCAAAGCTATGGTTTTTCCAGTAGTCATGTATGGATCTGAGAGTTGGACTATAAAGAAAGCTGAGCGTTGAAGAATTGAAACTGCTTTTGAACTGTGATGTTGGAGAAGACTCTTGAGAGTCCCTTGGATTGCAAGGAGATCCAACCAGTCCATCCTAAAGGAAATCAGTCCTGAGTATTCATTGGAAGGACTGATGCTGAAGCTGAAACCCAATATTTTGGCCACCTGATTCAAAGAACTGACTCATTGGAAAAGACCCTTATGCTGGGAAAGATTGAAGGCGGGAGGAGAAGGGGATGACAGAGGATGAGATGGTAGGATGGCATCACTGACTCAATGGACATAAGTTTGAGTAAGCTCTGGGAGTTGGTGAAGGACAGGGAAGCCTGGTGTACTGCAGTCCATAGGGTTGCAAAGAGTCAGATACAACTGAGTGACTGAATTGAACTGAACAAAGCACAAGTTGGAATCCAGATTGCAGGGAGAAATATCAGTAACCTCAGATATGCAGATGACACCACTCTTATGTCAGAAAACGAAGAGGAACTAAAGAGCCTCTTGATGAAGGTGAAAGAGGAGAGTGAAAACACTGCCTTAAAACTCAACTTTAAAAAAATGAAGATTATGGCCTCTGGTCCCTTCACTTCATGACAAATAGATGGAAAAACAATGGAAACAATGAAAGACTTTCTTTTCTTGGGCTCCAAAATTACTGCAGATGGTGACTGCAGCCACAAAATTAAAAGACACTTGCTCCTTGGAAGAAGAGTTATGACAAACCTTGATAGGGTATTAAAAAGTAGAGACATTACTTTACCAACAAATGTCCATCTGGTCAAAACCATGGTTTTTCCACTAGTCATGTATGGATTTGA
Source organism: Aepyceros melampus (assembly GCA_006408695.1). Lineage (NCBI taxonomy): Eukaryota > Metazoa > Chordata > Mammalia > Artiodactyla > Bovidae > Aepyceros > Aepyceros melampus. The sequence continues at coordinate 388,733 of SJXQ01000459.1, read as the reverse complement.
GAGCTGGACACAGAAGGTTGAATGCCAAAGAATTGATGTCTCTGAACTGTGGTGTTGGAGAAGATTCTTGAGAATCACTTCAACTACAAGGAGATCAAACCAGTAATCCTAAAGGAAATCAGTCCTGAATATTCATTGGAAGGACTGATGTTGAAGCTGAAGCTCCAATCCTTTGGCCATCTGATGTGAAGAGCTGACTCATTTGAAAAGACCCTGATGCTGGGACAGATTGAAGGCAGGAGGAGAAGAGGATGACAGAGGATGAGATGGTTGGAAGGCATCACTGACTCAGTGGACTAGAGTTTGAGCAAGCTCTGGCAGATGGTAAAGGATAGGGAAGCCTGGAGTGCTGCAGTCATGGGGTCACAAAGAATTGAACACAATTGAGTGACTGAACAATAACAACAATACATGTATGTTTAAGATTGTAGAATACATAGAAAATACAGAAGATTCAAGTACAAAGAAAACATATACAAATGCATACATGTATATGTAAATATCTGCATATACATACACATTCCACAGAAAACCTGTGGCTTCTGTCAAAAGATTAGACTAAGAGAACCTGAAACTCTCCCACTACAAATTCTGAGAAAAGCTAAACAAAACGTTTAAAAATTCTTTGAAACTTATAGTTGAGCTTGCAAGGTAAAAAGGGAAATCCCTAGATCCCAGAAATGAAGAGGGAACTGAAAGCAAGAGCAGCAAGCTTGTAAATGGACCCTGGCTGCCCTTGGTGTGGGGGTTATGAGTTCCCACAACCAGGGCCATTGGTTTTGAGGACCACTGTAGGTGAAATAAGGAGCTAGAATTTGCGTGATGTGGGGAGTGAATCTGAGATGTCTGCAAAAGTCAGGCCTTCAGAGGCTGAAACTGTACTCTCAGTAAAAGGACAGAGGAAGAAAAAAAAATCCATATCATGGCCAAAGACTCAAAAAGGAAACTTCTGTTTTCATATGGTCCTTGGTGAAAAAAGAGTCTTATCTGAGAAAATGCAATCACAGACATATGCTTTGCACGGGCTTGATATCCAAATTTTTATTGCTGCAAGGTCTAGGGATTTAAAATGTATAATAAATGCCATAAAACAGTGAGAAACGGATAAAGAGTGATATAGACACTAACAACACTAACAAAATGATGAGCATCACGGGGAATGCAATTTGGAGGAGAAATTAAAGTAGACAAAACAATAGCATGCAGGGTAGGAGAGAGTTTCCTGAATTTTAAAAGTTCTTTCACTTTTCACTTTCATGCCTTGGAGAAGGAAATGGCAACCCACTCCAGTGTTCTTGCCTTGAGAATCCCAGGGACGGGGGAGCCTGGTGGGCTGACGTCTATGGGGTCACGCAGAGTTGAACACGACTGAAGCAACTAGCAGCAGCAGCAGTGGTGTTCTTGCCTGGAGAATCCCATAGACAGAGGAGCCTGGCAGGCTGCAGTCCGTGGGGTCGCAAGAGTCAGACACAACTTAGGACTAAACCAACCACCACCACCAGTGGTGTTCTATACTGTGCGAGGAAGTTGGAAATGCTGATTAAGTTTAGATTTTTGGATTAATCTTGTAAAATTTGAGTTATCCTCAAAATACAAAGATAAAAAATATAACTTGAAAACCAGAAGTGAAATAGAAAATAAAAAATATGTCAAATCCAACAAAATTTAAGAAAAAGCAGCAATAAGAAAGAAAGGGAAATAGAAAGCCTAAAATAAAATTCTAGAAACAGACTCCGCCAAATAGGTCAGTAATCATGACAAATGTAAATGGGGTGAATTCATTGGTTCAAACCAGTGGCTCAGGTGTTTTTTCTTTTTTAAGCTCACAATCTTATAGTTTAGATATATGATAGCTTCAAAATACATAAAGTATAATGTTACAAAAAGTTGAAAATAAAACGCTGATGAAAGGGATATCATGAAGACACTGAATAAAGAAATCTGGGATAAATACCTTAATCTAAAATGAAACAGACTTTAAAACAAAAGAACTACATTATTATAATACACAATATTATAATATATAATATATTATATAATAATATAATATATTATGATATATAATAATGTATCATATAATGTAGGGATTATGGATTATAGTGGAACTGTCTAAACAATGGTTTTGATAACACCTCATAATTAGCTTGACCTTAGCAATATGGATGAAAATTCTCAGCCCATTTGTGAAGTTTCTCTCTCCTCTAGGCAGAACTGAATGAGCAGCGTCTGTATTTGACTTGGTGAAAATCATTTTTCAGGCTTTCAAGGCTGAGCAAAACCTCTCTCTTCACTCCACTTCCAAATGTCTTTAGATTACTCAATAGATGTTCCAGTCTACTATTGGAATATTCTGGTCTTCACGGAAACTTTCCATTTCTCAGCTTTGATCTAATTTGGGTTATTTCATAATTTTTCTCTAAGTATCATCTTATTTTCTTATTTTCGAAGAACTGAAGAAGGAAAATGAACTGTATGCACCAAGAGAGGATACATTGACCATAGTACTTTCCTGCCGTAAACACTCCAATAGTTCCCATTCTCCTGAACCAAGGGCCAAGCTCCCTGTAATGGCATGATCTGGCTTCTACCTATATCTGCAGTCTTGTCTCTTTCCCCTTCTGGCCTAGCACTTAACACTCAACTATGTTGCACCAATATTCTGCTTCTTGTTCCACACGCTCTGTGCTATGTCTTGCCTCTGCCTTGGTTCCAGCTACCTGGAGGGCAAACCCATCCTTCGTGATTCACTCAACTGTTGCTTTTATTAGGTAGTCTTTGCTGCCCTCCACATCTCCCATCTGGAACTCACCACCATCCCTCTGTGCTCCCATAGCCCCCTTTACAGACTGCACTTAGCATACAAAATTTGAAATGTTCTATTTATATATATGTCTCCCCAATTGGACTGATTACTCCAGCAAAGACAAGAGCATGTCGTTTCAATTGTCTATCCTGTAATGTTCTTGATGCTAGCCACTGACTATCTCTAACTCGGCTTCTGGGCATGTGGTAGGATTGTACTTCCTGACCTCCCCTAAAGCCATACAACTAGTTCTGGCCAATGAGTTATATTGAAAGTCATTTGTGTTCAAACTGGGCCACAGGAGGAATTTGCCAGTGGCAGACCCCCTAGACGCTGGCTGTCCCCTTGGCTGACAGGCCAGGGATTTATTGGTCTGCCAATAGAGGACCCAGAGTGAGAATGAAGGTGGTGAGTTGATCCCTACCTAATCCACGGTGCACATTTAGTGTGAGTACAAAATAAATTTCTTATGTTTTAAATCACTATATGGGGGCATCTGTTACTACAGCATGGGTAAGTCCATCCTGACTGATACATATCCCCAGCACTTAGCCTGGTGCTAGCACCTGTAGGTGTTTTATAATGTTTACTGAAAAAAAGAGAAAAACTACTCCAGGAAAAATTAAATAAAAGAGTGTTTGTGAAAAGTACCAGACATTTAGAAGGCACTTATTAACTATTAATTGAATCTAAGGAAGATATTTTTATTTTAGGTTTTCTTTTAAATACTTTCTTTAACTGTGTATGAGAATGAGTGTCTGCTGGAATGAAAATTAAATTACTAAGTTAGAAATAGCCATCCAGAAGAAGAGAAATGTTGCTTTACAGCCAAAGATAAAAAGTGATTAGGGAACACATTTCCTAAGCACAATATTTAGTCTCCCAAATTAAGTAGGCATCCTGTTAAGAAAAAGTTAGCATTTGAAATCCTGTCCTAGGTCCCTTATGCTCCTAGAAGGCTGTATAATTTGTTTTAGAATTATTCACTTAGCTCTTCACTGCCCTTTCCAGATTTCATAGGTTTCCCTAAGGTAAGGAAAGGCTCATGTACTGTCAGCAGTAGGGTGGCAGGAGCAGTGGGTGGGGAAAGCATGGGAAATGTTTAATTGGAATAGTTTTCTTGGCTAGTTTAGCCGCTGTTACCACCTACAGTAGTGGCATAGCAGCTGAAATAGGAGCTCTTAGTACTGGAACTCCAAGGAAAGTTAATTAATAAACAAGCAGCCACAGGTGTTTACTGAATATGTGGTAACGTTCCAAGAAGTTACAGAGCACACAAAAAATAAAGCTCTCACAAGAAACTTACAAAGTACCTGGATAAACTTTATTCAAGAAGGTACTTGCAAACATATGAGGGATTATTATCCATACTTGTTGGGCAAATGGCAACCCATTCCAGTATTCTTGCCTGGAAAATCCCATAGACAGAGGAGCCTGGTGGGTTACAGTCCATGGGGTCACAAAGAGTTGGACATGACTGAGCACATAAACTCAAACTTGCGCAAAGACTGGGTGCATGTGTTAGCCTGTGGGAACATGTATTTCCCTTATGTGTAGAAACTGTATTGTCTCTTACAAGACTGTGCTAAAGGCAGTGGTTGTGTGTTAACTGGTAAAATTCACACTGCTTTTCTCTTCCAGAAGAAGAGCTGCCAGGTCCCAGGTGCTGAGAACGGTGCTCCAAATCTCAGAGGGTGAGGTAGAGAATGGGCAGTGAATGGTAGGAGAGAGCTAGTGCTAAGGTTGTAAAAGTGAGAAGGATATAGTGAAAATAAATTAATGCACAGGGGGAAATAAAACAAGTAAACCAACAACAAAAAAGGACTCAGCTATAGCCAAGAATGGAAGCCAGTTAAAACTCAGGCTCCTAACGCTAACCTAAAAGAGCTTCTTTTATCTGGCCCCAGGTGTCCACCTCACCCATCACACGTGTCCTTTAACTCACAGTTCTCCACCTATACTCATGTTCCTGGTGCTCCTCAGACATTTTAAACTTTTTCTCTTTGAGCGATTTAGCACTTGACATTCCTTTTGCCTGAGAATCTGTTCCCTAGATATTCATTCACAAGGGCTGGCCTATCTTTTTAGGTCTTAGTTCAGATACAACCACCTCAGAGATACTTGGCTTCACTGTTACATTCTAAATGGATGAAGTCTAGAAATATCTGTTGAAAAATGAACTTGATATAAATGGAAACAGTGTGCTCTGCTAAGTGTGTTGGAGAAATGTAAACCCAAGGCACCAAGTATTAAGGCAATTTATTGTGGATTATCCAGGCAGATGGGGAATCTGACTGTAAACGTACTGCTATCCAAAGTCTGACACAGAGAACCAGAGTCTGGAGATACACCTTCTGTGATTAACTATCGTGAACCTATGTTTTATTATCCATGAAATGTACATTCTTTTTTTTCCCCTGGTCTTTAGGACCTTAACTCTTTTGTGCTTTAGTGTTTTTATCTGAAGATATCAAAATATATGTTTAAAAAGTTTCTTAGAACTTGAAAGAAACACATGCAACCTGGATTGTAAAGAGGTAGTAAAAGTGAAAGTTAAGTCGCTCAGTCCTGTCTGACTCTTTGCGACTCCATGGACTGTAGCCCACCAGGCTCTTCCATCCATGGGGTTCTCCAGGCAAGAATACTGGAGTGGGTTGTCATTTCTTCTCCAGGGGTAAAGAGGTAGTACTGCAATGTAAAATAACTTCTAGAAACATAGAAAAAATACACAATACACCTTTGACAAATGGGCTGGGAATGTGAACAGAGGGTTCACAGAAAAAGAAAGGAAAATAGCTTTACACATGTTGAAAAGATGCTTGACCACAATAAAAATGAAAAATCCACTGAGACATAATTTTGTCATGTGTAAAATTGGCAAAAATCTGAAACACTGATAATACATTTTGTTAGGAATGTAAGGCAATCACATATATTACTAGTTTGGAAAGCAAAACAGTACAGACCCAATGGATGGGAATTTAACATATCTAGTACAATTATATATGTACTTCTCCTTTGATCCAGTAATCTAACCTCTGTAATATCCAGGGGCTTCCCTAGTGGCTCAGATAGTAAAGAATCTGCGTGCAATGCAGGAGACCTGGCTTTGATCCCTGGAGAAGGGAATGGCTAACTACTCCAATATTCTTGCCTGGAGAATATAAAAAACACATTGTAAAACATATTTTACATGTTTTATAACATGTTATAAAACAACAAAGAAAGACTTTTATATAGAATAATACATTACAGAATTGTTTTTAATAGCAAAAGATTGGAGTTATCAGCTCAATAAGATATTTAATGGGAAAAAAAATGAAGATAAAAAGTATATATAGGGACTTCCCTGGTGGTCCAATGGCTAAGACTCCACACTCCTAATGCAGGGGGCTGGGGTTTGCTCCCTGGTTAGGGAGCTAGATCTCACATGCCACAACAAAAGATCTCACATGCCACAACTAAGACTCAGCACAGTCAAATAAATGAATGAACGAGTGAATAAATATTTAAAAAATAGATATAGTATTCATGATTTATCTCAGGAAGGGTAGTATGTGTATATGGATGACATTTAAGGAACCATAAAATAAAATAATTACTTAAAGTAATAAGAAGGGGGAAGGTAAAGAGAATAGAGGTGGAAGCTAGCCTTTCCTGAATGTACTTTGTTTTGTGGACATACATTGATACAAATGTAAATGTCTTATATAATTATTTAATAATTAAATATAAAAGTCCATGATTTAAAACAGTCATGTGACCATACAGTGGTAAACTCTGAAGATAAAAAGGACAGTTAAAGAAACCAAACAATAGCGACAACAACAAACAAGCACACAAAGCTTAATGATGGTATTGTTTGTATCATTACCTGGATGGTTACATATATTATGCCCTGCTGTGCTTAGTTGCTCAGTCCTGTCTGACTCTTTGCGACCCCGTGGACTGTAGCCCACCAGGCTCCTCTGTCCATGGGTTTTTCCAAACAAGAATACTGGAGTGGGTAGCCAATCCTTTTTCCAGGGATCGAACCCAGGTCTCCCATATTGCAGGGAAATTCTTTATCGTCTGAGCTACCATGGAAGTAACGAAGTCATTTTTTTGCCCTAAGCCATTTTGTAACCTAAGCCTGGCCACAGTGCTTGTCCTAAGCACTAAGTTGTGTCTGACTTTTGTGACCCTAGCCCTCCAGGCTCCTCTGTCCATGGGATTTCCCAGGCAAGAATACTGGAGTGGGTTGCCATTTCCTTCTCCAGGGGCTTTTCCTGATCCAGAAATTGAACCTAGGTCTCCGGCATTGCAGGTGGACTCTTTACTGACTGAGCTATGAGGAAAGCCTTACATATAGTATAAAGCAAATAAGTGATTAGGTTAAAGAGATTAGAAACACTGATTTTTTCATGTAAGACAAAAAAGTCACAAAATCACCAAAACAAAATCCTATAATCCTATGGTTAAATTTAAAATATCACTATGAAACTAAGATGTATTTTTTTAAATATTTCTTTCCTGCTTTCCTCCATAAAAAAAGTCAGTCAACCCATTAGCAATAAGCACCCCTTGTGGCTAGATTGTAGCTTTTTCCAGTGAAAGCAGCCAGGGAATTTTGGGAAAATGCATGTTCCAGGTCTGAAGGTAGACAACAGACAAAAGGAGTATGGATATCTGACATACCAGATTGCAAAGAAGTTATCAAAGACTGTTGGCTTGTGTCAAATTTCTTAGGAGCCAACTTGAATATCACATTGGCCAAAGACAGCCATCTGAGCACCAGAAAAGCTAAAAATCACAATGAAGTGAAATATATCAGATATGTTAAAACCCATGAATTCATAAAGATACTAAGAAAAAAGCTAACTGATTATCTTTGAAGGATGCTGGAGAACCAACTCATTATCCTGAGAGCTCAGTTGGTAAAGAATCCACCTGCAATGCAGGAGACCCCAGTTTGATTCCTGGGTTGGGAAGATCTCCTGGAGAAGGGATAGGCGACCTACTCCATTGTTCTTGGGCTTCCCTGTGGCTCAGCTGGCAAAGAATCGCCTGCAATGCAGGAGACCTGGGTGAAATTCAGTCCCTGGGTTGGGAAGATCCCCTGGAGAAGGGAAAGGCTACCTACTCCAGTATTCTGACCTAGAGAATTCCATGGACTATACAGGCCATGGGGTCGCAAAGAGTTGGACACGACTGAGCGACTTTCACTAACTTCACTCACTCAGAAGGAAAAGGTCAAGTGTTTATCTTTCTTTTCATGTGAGCATTCCATCTCAGGGTAACCAAACAATTAACAATTCTCTCTATATGTGAGTATTCCAGTTAATCAGGAAGAGTGATAGAATTGGGATAACACTATTTTGCAACTCCTGATTAAAATAATGGATCTAGGGAATGATGACCAATGGCTGCTAAGACAGATGATCAGACATCATATACCTCCCGATGGATGCACACACCACCACCTTATGAAGCATTTGTCTAAAAATGATTAAATATGAATCAAACTAGGCTTCTAGGTCAAATATCAATTTACATAGGAAATTGAATAGACAAAACCGAAACCAAACTGTGAGGATGCAATCAGCCAAATCCAGAAGGTGAGGAGGCTCTCTGTAAGTAAAACAACCCAATTTATTCAACCGATAAAGCTCAAAAAAAAAAAAAAAAAAAAAAAAACCAACAAAAAAAATACCCCATAACAATTAAAACAGACAAGGTCAATCACAGCCAATGCCAAAGCACCCTATATAGACCCTGATTTGACAAATCATCTAAAATTAAAAATTACATGCAAATGCAGTTAGTGTTCAAATTTTCCTGGTCATCTTATGAGTGTGAACATGGTCTGGATGTGTGATGATTTTAAAGAATTACTGTAAATTTGGGGAGGTGTAACACTTATTGTGGTTACATTTAAAAACAATTATATTTTATATGCTTTTTATGGATAAAATGATATGATGTCTGTGATTTCCTTCAGAATAATCCCAAGTATGTATGTTTTGGGGGGTATGGGGGAGGTAGTTTGACAGTGGATGGGGTTAGAGTTGAAATAAGAGAAACAATGAGTTAATGATTGTAGTAGCTGAGTGTTTATCTTTATAGTGCTGAGTATATCTGGATCTTGTTTCAGACAGTGCCTGGCATACAGTAAGCAGTCAACAGATGGGTCCCTTGGGGGATCTGGGAGCTTGAACATTCTGGAAGCTCTGGGAAATAATATAGAATATATCTTCTTTCATGGATCTCAGATAATCTATGTGTGTAAAAAAGGAGATTGTTTTAGAGTAGTAGCAGACTATTATTAATCTGTTCCTTACTTTTTATCACTTAATAATATCTCTTGGTAATTGTTCCATGTCAGTGCCCAGACAGATTCCTCATTTTTTGTTTTTTGTTTGCAACTGTTCAGTTTTCCATCTATGGTTACACCCTATTACATTTAACTCAGGCTCTATTGATGTCTGTTCCCATTTGTTTTTCCATTTTGAGTGCAGTAATTAAGAACTGGTTCTTATAGAATACAGAAAGGATTTTATTTCTGACAAAGAGCCCCATGGCTCCATAACTAGCCAAAGACAAATCAAGACACTTTCCTGACTTTGTAAAGTCCCATCCCACATCAAAGGAGTGCCCTCCACAACTCTCTCACAACAATTAAATCAACTGATCTTTGAGTAAGCACTTGGAGACACACCCCTCCAGTGTGGGTTTAGGTTGGTCGGATTGAGGCGGGTGTCAGGTGGGTGGACAGGATGGATACTTCTTTATTGTTTGTCCTGTTTGAACACACATCTTCTTCCCAAGCTGGGGGCCAGAATCTTTCAGCTTCTAATAGGCATTTCTAGGGCCCCTGAGACCATCAGAGAGAATTGGTATCAAATCTCTCAGCAGGTACAAGAGAGTCAAAGGAAGTGCCTTTATGCTGGGCTGCTTGGAAATGGGGTAAGCTGCTGAATAAAAAAAAAAAAGTGCAAAAGCAGAAAAGGGCCCCAGGGTATTTTTAAACCTTTTACAAATAGGAGCAAGTCCAAATTTAACACGGGGCTGGTTGTTTAATGTGGCTTTCTCTTTCACCCAACCTTCCCTTCAAAGGGATAGTTTTTTTCCCCTCTCTGCTGAAACACATGGGCTCTGGGTAGCAAATACTCAGCTCTGACAAGCAAAGCAAGTTAACACAAGAGCAGCACCCAAGTAGCAAAGGAAGCTGAAGTTAAAATAAAACCACACCTCCTTCCCCTTCAGGTGACAAAGATAACCCTCCCTTCAATGCTCCAGCCATGAGCAAGCTGATGTGAAGGGCCGTTGGACAAGAAAGAGGAACCAGAACCAGACTCATCCCCACCCCTCTGTCCTCAGTCCCTACTCCCCGCCCCTCCAATTCCCATGTCTGCCCAGAGCTGGCCCCATGCAGAGATGTGAGGGAGGGAAACTCTTCTTTTTTGAAAATACTTTCCCAGGCACCTGAAACTTCTTTCTTCTCTCAAAATAACTCTTAGAAAAAGTTTGATAAAAATGCATTTACAGGATGGTAGAGAAGACACTACAGAATCAACTGTCTTGTAGATAATTAATGAGCTTTGATGTGTCACCTTTCCCAAGGATTTTCTTACCCTTAAGCCAAATTACTTTGTGGGACATTTCAGACATCAGTGGCTCCTGAATGGGAGATAGTGTGGGTAGACGGTGTGCTCTGGACTCTAAGATCAGAGCACATGAGTGGCAAAAACACTAAACACACTTGTATGTGTAGAAAACTCTCATTGTGTGACCGTGTTCCTTCAGTCCTCTGCAGAAAAGCAAAGGCCTTTTGATATGAGTGAAACTTGCATTTTTATGCAGTGATCAAGATCCAGGCAGGCCAGCCCCTCAGTCCACACACAGCATGCTGAGTAAGCTCTGGCCTCTAAGCCTTGAGGTTTAAGTAGTATGAAGTCAGAGCAGTGAGCTGAGGTCAGAAGTTTGGTGTTACCTCTCAGCATAAAAGTCTTCATGCACTTCTTTATTCACACTCAACATTATATTTGGTCCAAAGCCCAGTGTAACCTGTTTGGATCTGAGTCTCTACCCGGGGTCAGCTTCTGTATTCTGGGACCCCCAGTTTGGGACAGAGATGATGCACTTTGGTGCAGGTAGGTCTCGCCTGCTGACTAATTCATAAAATAGATGACTCCTTGATTTCAATCCCTGAAACTAATTAACCTCAAGAGTTGGACTGAGAAGGAACTCAAACTGAAAACATATGCAAAGCAGCAGGCAGATTAGAAGAAGATCAGATTAAAAGTGAGGAGACTTGCAGGCCTCCTCCTGTATCCTCTCTACCCTTATCTGGAAGCCACTTTCTTGCAACCTAGCTTTGTGTAGTTGTCAAAACCCCAAACTTGAAGCTATTGGCTCAGTGATCAGACTCTGGGTTTTGGGGTCAGGAAGTTAGGTTGGGGAGAGGGGGGTGAAGTTTTTCTGTGTCTGTCTGAGCAACTACAGAATTGTTTGATCTTTGCAGGTTCCAAAAATGGTAACCAGTGCCAGTGGGCCTTTGGGTGATGGGCCATCGAAGGGGGACCTCTTACTTATCTTTGAAGAATGGGTCAGCTATGTGACATTCAGAGGGGTGGCTCTGAAAGGAAATCAAACACCCAAACCCAGATAAATATGTGACACAAAAGAGAGTAAGGAAAGGAGTCCAGGCTCTGGCAGATCCTATAAAATTGCTCTAAAGACAAGCTGTAAACCATCCAAGATTCTGCAAACTTTCACCAAGAAGAGCAACAGACTGTGACAGCTTCAGGAGAGACTGTGGACAGATGCTGAATGATGTCATTGGTTAAGTTAGGATGCCCAACAGAACTTTGTTGTCCAAACTTGAACTCTCTACTGGCCATTCTAACAGGGGAAAAGTATCCAGGAGAAACTTCTTTTTATCAGACCTCACTCAAGGAAAACATTAGACTAAGTCAAACTTAAGAAGATGAGAATAAATGCACTCATTTCTTAAAACCTGATGGTGAAATGATAGGCACTCTTCCCCTTCTCAAACCCTGCCCCCCTCCCCCATTACGCAAGAAGCCCAGGATTCGAACGTAAATAAATATCGGGGTCTTTAGTCATTTCCTTGTCTAAGGAGGTTAGGGGGATGTCTCAGACTGAGTCAGTATGCAAATGCAAATAATGTCTGTGGAGGATGATCTGGATGGGGGATGCTGAAAAAAGGACACACAGGGAAACAGGAAACCAGAATGCAGCACTCCAGGGAGCATAAACTGGAGAAATGTATGTCAGCAGGACGGAGAACTGGCCTCAGAGATGAGAGTCATGCAGTAGGGTTCCTAGGGAGGTGTTCCTCAGGCCCTAGCGAATCAGGTGAAACCCTCCTGTTAACTGTGGGTTTCTAGAGCTGTGGAGGAAAAACTTACTCCTCTAGAAACTAAATGGAGTTGATGGCACCATTCTGCATGGGACTGGAAGACAGAGGCAGAATCTGAATAAACATTCGCAATCCTGAGCCATTAGGTTCTAGACTAGCTCCATTCCACAGAAATATAACATGAGCCACATATGGAAGTTTACATTTTCTAGTCTAGTAGCCACTTTCTAAAAGGTAAGAAGAAATCAGTTCAGTTCAGTCGCGCAGTCATGTCCGACTCTTTGCGACCCCATGAATTGCAGCACGCCAGGCCTCCTTGTCCATCACCAACTCCCGGAGTTCACTCAGACTCATGTCCATTGAGTCTGTGATGCCATCCAGCCATCTCATCCTTGGTCGTCCCCTTCTCCTCCTGCCCTCAATCCCTCCCAGCATCAGAGTCTTTTCCAATGATCAACTCTTCGCATCAGGTGGCCAAAGTACTGGAGCTTCAGTTTTAGCATCATTCCTTCCAAAGAAATCCCAGGGCTGATCTCCTTCAGAATGGACTGGTTGGATCTCCTTGCAGTCCAAGGGACTCTCAAGAGTCTTCTCCAACACCACAGTTCAAAAGCATCAATTCTGCGCTCAGCCTTCTTCACAGTCCAACTCTCACATCCATACAGGACCACAGGAAAAACCATAGCCTTGACTAGACGGACCTTAGTCGGCAAAGTAATGTCTCTGCTTTTGAATATACTATCTAGGTTGCTCATAACTTTTCTTCCAAGGAGTAAGCGCCTTTTAATTTCATGGCTGCAGTCACCATCTGCAGTGATTTTGGAGCCCAAAAAAAACAAAGTCTGACACTGTTTCTACTGTTTCCCCATCTATTTCCCATGAAGTGATGGGGCCAGATGCCATGATCTTTGTTTTCTGAATGTTGAGCTTTAAGCCAACTTTTTCACTCTCCTCTCTTTTATCCATCTATTTTACTTAGCTCATTATATCTAAAATACTACCCTTTCAACACATTCAAAATCAGGTGTATTTGAGATATTTTATACTAATGTAAATGTTGAATTAATTAAAATTAGATTACACTTTGAAATGTGGTTCCTCGGCTGCACTAACCAGTACATGCTGAGTGCTCAATACATGTGACTTCCATGTCAAACAGAGCAGGCCTAGAATGAGAGTTCTCAAATTGCGGAACTGAGGCAGGAGATAGATGGCCCCAGGCTGAGCAGATGGAGTGGCCAAAAAAATGATAACAATATTAAAGCTAAAGGAATTCATCTATTCTAAAAAAAGAAAGAAAGCTCACACACAAAATATTGAAAACATTCATCTTAGCAACTTCTGATAAAAAAAGATCAACCTGGTTTTTATTTATTATTGATTTTTACCAAACTTTTGAACTTTAATTCGTTAAAGAGGATAACAATTTCTTCCCCCAGTTACTAATACCCATATTGTTTCAAATTCCCAAAAGGAAGTCCAAAATGCCATCCCAAAGAATTTCTTACACTGTGTACAGAAACTCCATAATAGGAAGATAATAGGAGAGGTGAAGCCCTCAGTTTAGTTCGGTCGCTCGGTCATTTCCGACTCTTTGCAACCCCATGGACTGCAGCACGCCACGCTTCCCTGTCTTGCATCAACTCCCGAAGCTTGCTCAAACTCATGTCCTTTGAGTCGGTGATACCATCCAACCATCTCATCCTCTGTCATCCCCTTCTCCTCCTGCCTTCAATCTTTCCCAGCATCAGGGTCTTTTCTGATGAGCCAGTTCTTCACATCAGGTGGCAGAAGTAGTGGAGTTTCAGCTTCAGCATTAGTCAGTTCTTCCAATGAATATTCAGGACTGATTTTCTTTAGGATTGACAGGTTGAATCTCCTTGCACTCCAAAGGACTTTCAAGAGTCTTCTCCAACACTACAGATGAGAAGCATCAATTCTTCAGTACTCAGCTTTCCTTATAGTCCGACTCTCATATCCATACTTGATTACTGGAAAAACCATAGCTTTGACTAGCGGACGTTTGTTGGCAAAGTAATGTCTCTGCTTTTTAATATGCTGCCTAGGTTGGTCATATCTTTTCTTCCAAGGAGCAGGCGAATTTTAATTTCATGGCTGCAGTCACCATCTGCAGTGAGATTTTGGAGCCCCCCAAAATAAATCTCTGTTTCCATTGCTTCCCCATCTACTTGCCATTAAATGATGGGACTGGATGATCTCAGTTTTCTGAATGTTGAGTTTTAAGCCAACTTTTCCACTCTTCTCCTTCACTTTCTGAGTAGGCTAAGCCCTACTCAGATAAAAGATAAAGACCACATATTTTTCATTCTCAAAGTCAAGGAGACCTTCTGGACTGTAAAGCTCTTTGGAGGTCAAGAGGGAGTGATGTCAAGTCTACCCACAGGCTTCTTTGCTAGAATTCAACTTGGCTAAGAGATATATATGCAATCATGGGAGGATCCTGAGATAAAGCAACATGGACTCAGAACCAGGCAAAAAAGGTGCTTAGTCAAAGGAAACCTGGAAGAAATGCCCATATACATGAGAAACTACCACAAGGGTGCAACTCTCTGAGTCTTCCCACGTGTCTATCCACATGTACCCTACTCTTTTCTTCCTAATAAACACTTTACTCGTTTCATGTTTTTGCAAACAAAAGGGCCAAGGCCTTGTCACTTGCCACTGGCCTAGTGGCTAGGATTCAGCACTCTCACCACTGAGATCTGACTTCAGTCTCTCGAACCGAAACCCTGCGTCAAGCTGCTGCAGGCCAAGGCCACCCGAGATCAGAACCTTTCAACATTTTAAATTTGTATCCAGAAAGCTGAGTTATATGAATATATGTGTTTCCCCTGAACTTGAGAGTGTGTATTTTCTTTCATAAAATTGAGTTGTGTACTCTTCAACAACTGTGTGTCCAAGGTGGACAGACTGTATCCCTCAGGAGACTGTAAGAATGTGGGAGAGGGGCAGAAACAATAGCAGCTGTCTTTCCCAGTAGGACAGACTAGGTTTTATTTAGGAACAAAGAACCCCACAATATTGGTGCTTTATCCAACACAAGTTTATTTCTCACATGCTACATGTCCAACCTAGGTTGGTGAAGGGGGGTTTTGGGGAGATGAGGAGACTCTCTGTCTCATTGCTCCTGATCCCCTTGACAAGGTTACTATCTGGAACAGTGCTGGTCACGAAGGTAGAGGGGAAGAATGCTCTGGACGGTCTCACAACCAAATAAATGATGGACCCAGAAGTGGCATAAGTTATTTTCTTTCATTGACTAGAACCAGTTCATGGCTAAGCCTAATTTGAAAAGGACAAGGAACCATAATTTTACAATATACCCAAAAGGTACATTGAGGTGGAATACTTGGTGAATAGAACTTCTGTCTCACTGTCTTTCTGACCTCAGCTAGTTGTGAAGTTGACTCAAACTATATACGGGACCAGAATGGAGTACCATGTTGAACTGTGTTAAAGAGGCTGGACCACAACTGTTTTGTTAAAAAGAAAGAAAAAAGAAAGAAAGAAAGAAAGAAAGAAAATGCTGCCTGTGCATTTGAGCTTTTGTGGAGGGGAAGGCCCAGAAAGAGAAATGTTCAAGCAGATGAGGTTCAAATAGAAGAGAAGACACAGGCGAGCAGTTTGTTTTCTTTTCTTTTTTAAGTTCCTCTGCCAGGAAATCAGAAACGCAAAAATTTTTATCTTGCTATGGAACAAGAACAAGAATTTCTACCCAGATACTAGACCTTGTGAAGGAGAGACAGTAACACAAAGGACTGCCTATGTTTGGGGAGTGAATTTAGCCGAAGCACTATACAATGTTAAAAATAGCCAAGACCAAATATATTTTCAAAGGCAGTGACTGTGAAGATGTTAATAAGGGGAAAAGAGATTATTTTAAAAAATGGAAAATATTGCCTTGTTTATATTCGAATCACAAAATCATCATTTTTTTTTTTTTGACAGCAGGATGTCTTAATTTCATTTTATAAATAGAATGGAAAATTAGGTAAGAGAGGTTAGATGCATTGCTTAAGACTGGCATTTAGTTTTGGACCCCTAACTCCCTGATTAACGCTTTATCCATCCTATTAACATAATTTACACACTGGTGGAATCAGGGCTCTTCTATTTCCTGCCTTTCTCTTCATTTCTAACCCTAATTTCAGTCTTGATAGAAGGAGACAGATGTGAGTTTCATGAGATGAGGGAGCATGAATCTCCTTTCTTTAATTAACATTTCTGCTTGTAGAGAAAAATAAACCTAGGGACCTGTTTGGACCAAACTGTGTACCCTCTTCCCTCTCTCTCCCTCTACCCGCTTCACATGTTGAAACCTGAACCCCTATGTAGGTGTAATTAGAAATAGGGCTTTAAAGGGGATAGGTCAAATGAGGTCATAAAGGTGGGGCCCTAATCCTGGAAGACTAGTGTCCTTACAAGAGCAAGAGAGCTCTCCGCATGCACAGAGGAAAGGCCACGTTAGTCTCTGGTATTTATTATGAGGGCCTGAGCTGGCTCCTGTAGAACCTATTCTGAATTCGTTGCACTAGTCGTATAGAATGACTTGCTAGGGCACAGTGAGCAAGATATTTCACTGAAGTGTTCAGCTGCTACCTGAATTCAGAAAAGCCTGTATTTGTGGTTGGCACCAAATTAGATACTGAAGGGGATGGGAAGCATGACAAGACACTGACTTCAGTGAAAGCAGAAACAGAGATACAGAAATGACCATGGTAAAAATCAATGTGGTCTATGAACAACAGAGTGGGTCCAGGAAAAACACTGACAGGGACGTTGAGAAGCTTCCATAGAGGAGGCAGCAGTGGTTGGGTAGGAGTTTTCCCTTCAGCTCTCTCCTCCAAAATTATCCTTTCAGTTTGACTTCTTTGTTCATCATTGGTAAATACCATTTCTCAGTGAAGCTGAGATGGGCATATTTATTAATGAAAAAGAAACTAACTTTTATTAAGCACCAACTATGTGTAACACATTTACAGATTTCATTTCTTAGAAACCTACATCTCAATTATCATGTTTTTATGCCCACTTTACAGGTGAGGAAACAGATTTTAGGCAACTCGCCTAAGAGGACAAATGTGTTAGTGATGGAGAAGAGATTTGATCCCAGATTGGGCTGATTTCAAAAAATCAGCATATGGTTTCTGTAGAGTGATAAATGTTGCTGCTAAAGATCTCAGATAAATCTTTCTCAAAGATCAGTCACTGGTGGATTTGACGTTTCATTTTATCTGTAGGTTTATCGATTTGGGGGGCGTAATTTTATTTATTCATTTATGGCTGTGCTGGGTCTTTGTTGCTGTTTGGAATTGTGACAAGTGGGAGCTACTCTTTGTTGTGGTGCACAGGCTTCTCATTGTGGTGGCTTCTCCTGTCGTAGAGCAGAGGCTCTAAGGCACAGAGGTTTCAGTAGCTGTGGCTCCCAGGCTCTAAAGCACAGCCTCAGTAGCTATAGCACATGGGCTTAGCTGCTCCATGCCATGTGGGGTCTTCCCAGATCAGGGATCAAATCTGCCTCCTGCACTGGCAGGTGGATTCTTACCTGAGCCACCAGGGAAGCCCTATTTATGGATTTTCTTAAATTTTGATGTCCTTGCTCCTCTATTTCAGGGATCATTGTGTGTTTTTTCCCACTGATGTTTCCTGATCAGGGCCTGGCAGTGGTGCTTAATAAATGTTTATTGAATGAATAATTGCTCTTAGTGCTTTAAAAAGATATAAAATGTAATTTTGAGAACAATAGATAGATACTAGGTCAACTGATCTCTCTACTTCCTGGAAGTGCAAAGAGGTAGGATACTTAATGATGGCTATGGGTGGAGAATCTCTCAAGCCAATGACATGTTTGGACTTGTGGAATCTGAGGAGTCGTGGAGATCTGAGGAGATAGCCAATAGGTTCCTGGAAGAGTCAGCTTGGAGATAAAGATACGCTTCTGAGGCCATCTTCAGAGGAGGTAGCTTAGATCATGGAAAGATGGAGTTGAGAGAGGCAGGGCAGGATGAGTGTGGAAGTGAATGTCCAGGGGATTTGTTAACTTCCTATGAGTATAAGGCATGTGGGTCTCAAACTGAGCCATTAGGCCTTTATTTCTCCTCACTATCAACCCACACATGTCAGGTCTATTTTTGTTGACACCTTTTTCTTTCTTCTAGACTCACCAACTCTGTGTACCCCCATCCTTCAATTCCAAATTCTATGGAACACTTCCTGATTTCAGCTTTTACTGATTTATCTTCCTTTGAATCTCTGCTGTTCACTCTTAAGCCAGAGATCTCTGTTTATCTGACTGCATATCCCTACCAGCAGAGCATTTCTTAAAAACATATCTCCCAATATATGTATTTACTGATTCTTTGAAGTTTATACATAAACTACTCTAAAACAGTATGTAGAAAAGAGGGAAACTTTAAAAGATAGAAATAAAAAGGAAATAAACAGTATTTTAAAATGTCATGCTTATTGTGATTTATTAACTTATATCTCAAGGAAAAATATTGACTTAGGGACACAATTCATTGTTAATTACAGTGGATGTAAGTCTAGGCTTCAAATGTTTTTCTTTTTTGATAGTTTAAAAACTTTGTTGATACCCTGATATATTTGAGAAGACCATCTTTGTGACTGCTTTTTCCTCAAGCTGGTAAGGAGCTTGCTCCAGGAGAGGTAGAAATGTCAGTCCTGTCACTTTCTTGTGGTTAATTCCTACTAAAGTCATTAATATTTTCAATGAATAATTTTCCAAAAATACCCATGACACTTGTCCATTTTGTGGGAGCTATATTACCTAGTCTTTGTTAACTAGTTGGTAAATTCATTGAAGTAGGGATAGACAAGTCCATTTGTCACAACTACTGGAAAGTAGAGCAGCCTCTGCTGACTCTTCCTACCTGTAAAAATTCTGCTCTTCTCTCAGGACACATGACTGTCTTACTTATGGTGCAGGTGAAGATACCAGTGTCTCCCTTTGCACCCTTTTTTGGAGAACTGTGGCCCCATCCATAGTCCAAAATACTCGATTACTTACTGGCTTGAGTTGTTCTATTTCATATGCTCTTCTCTTTACTTTCTCAAGTTGTTACTAACACCTTGAAAGTCGAGATGACCATATTGTTGGTCTCTCCTGATGGATTGGTTAACATGCATTAGCTCTTTCCTCCTTTGTTTCTGTCATCTTTTTCATGAGGTTTGAGTTCAGGAGCAGCTAAGGTCCTAAGATTAATTGAGTGGTCAGCATGCCCAGTGTGATATACGCAAACAACCTACAAGAATGGAGTCCAGATCCGACACCAGCATCTATGGTTGTTTCTCTCTGGATTTCCCAATTTACATCTCTTTTAGAGGAAGGGTGCTCTCACTTAAAAGCCCTGCACAGTTCTCACTTTTTAGCTGTTAATTAGAATGTTCTATTCTTGTACTCTGTTGATCTCCCCTCCTCCCTCCTCCTTTCTCTCTCTCTACTCCCAGCTCCTTCTGCAGCACAAAATATCTCACCTGACCAAGTTTAAAAAAAAAAAAATCCACAAAACAACTTGGGAAATTACATTTTGTTTAGCTTCCCTCCCCAGGATAGCAATTCAGAATAGCACTTTCTGTGCAGTCTGTGGTAAGTAGCATTTCTTGGCCTGAGTCTCAGAACTGGCACCTCGCTAAGCGCGTTCACATCTGGTGTGAGACTGAGGCAGACTCAGCTGAGCCCTTCACTGTGTTCAGCAAAGTTTGATAATAACTGATAGAGATCGAAAGACCCCTCATTGTGGTGACATGGAGGCTTGTACACATTCTTTCTATTCATCATGGTGGATAAGTCACTTCATGGGTCTGTGTGTTTCATTGTAGATAAAAATTGTACCTACTTCATAAGTTTGTTTTCAGGATTATTGAGGCCTGGTACAGTAAACATACATTGAAAAACATACATTTGTGAACCTTATCCATTTGTCCAAAGCTATAAAACGTACAACATCAAGAGTGAACCCTAAGGGAAACTGAGGGAAACAAAGTTTTCCTAAGGGAAACAATGCTTTGTCAACAGTTTCATCAGTTATCATGAATGTTCTACTCAGGTGTGGGATGTTAATGAGGGAGACTATACTTGTGTAGGAGAAGGGGGAACATGGGAAATTTCTGCACCTTCCTCTCAGTTGTGGGGTGAACCTAAAACTGCTCTAAAAATAAAGTCTATTGAAAAAAAGCACAGGGTGTTACACAAATGTAAGATGTCCTAACAAATTTCCTCTTTTCTGCTAATGTTCTCCATTCTTCTGCTCTTATAATCCTGGGAAATAGGTTAGAACCCAGGGAGAGTGAGATGCACAGGGAAATTATTTCATTTTAATTGGTGCTTAGAAAGGGGTTAATGCACAGAAGTATCAGTGGTAACTAAGAGTGGCATTTGAGACTGGATTAAGGATGGCAGGAGAAGGGATCTGGATGGGAGCCCCCTAAATTTTTGTTTCCTTATTTATCCTTCACCTATTGACCCATTTTTTTTTTTTTTAAAGTTTCCATGTGCTCACTTAGAAAATATATTGGCATTCAGGCTGAGGAAATGGTACTACACCATACCATAGATATCCACCTGATTCTTTATTCATTAGTTAATTGGCAACACTTATTAAGTACTAATCTGTGGTGTATATTATTTAAGGGGCTGGGGGAATGTCCATCTATAAGCAATATTCTCTATCCTCAAGGAGCCCTAGTTTATGACTTTTGCTGTCTTTCAGTATTGAAGACACACACCAAATCATCTGCCCCTAAACAAATGCTGGACTTCTGCAGAATTTAAGTTATCAGGTTGGATATTTTATTGAGGCCTGGGTTGTAGTGTGTGTAAAAGAGTTAAATTTATTCAACTACCCTGGGAAATAAAACCTCTTTTAAATTGTCTCAGTTCTTACTTCTTCTTCTCCTTTCATGGTACCCACGTGAATGTAGCTAAGAACATTCCCCCAGAAATCCCCATTGCATCACAAAGTTAGGAACCAATCCACGTGTGCTCTGAAACAAGCAATGTCTTTCTAGATTGGGACCAGCAAGTTGGGTGGGGGGTTGCTTGAACAGACCTCTGATTTGTGTTTTTTAGAAGGAAATTATTTACAGCCCATGGAGTTCTGTCTGATAAAATACAGCACCTTCCATCTTCCAAGCACTTATTCTAGTCTTGATCTCCTATGACAGGGGCCGGATAATTGTTATGCTTATTTTTACCATGGCGAAATTGACACCAAGTTGAAATAAATGATGATTCACTGTGTGAAATTCCTAAGCTGGAGAGTTAAGACTCTACAACTAACTCTAGAAGATAGGGAAGGATAGGGAAGCCCAGCATGCTGCAGTCCACTGGGTTGCAAAGAGTCGGATGTGACTTAGCAACTGAACAACTGAGTTAGGACTAAAATTCTTCATAGAAATATGTCTGTGATAACATTCTGCTTCTCACATTTGGTTGCTGGCATTTCATGCTATGTCACTGCATATCATCTCATGTCATGCTGATTCCTTTCCTTTCTAAAATTTACAAGTATTTATAGAGTATCATTTTTTTCAAGGCGATGTTTTAATGCAGAGATAGACATGGTATGTTCCTTTGGTTCAAAGAACTTGCAGTCTATTGTTGTATTTTACTGATGCTTCCCACTCTTACTTGCATTCAGCAAAGACACCTACTCCTGATGTTACACAGTTGTTCACATGTCGGAGAATCCAGGGTCTAACAGCAGTTGTAATGGTGTGTGTTCAGTGGCACTTGATCCAGGTGGCATCAGCAAAAAAAGCACAGCAGATGACATGACTTATTTATATTTTCTGAGCCTGGTTTTTATCTTTTCTGTCAATTCTCTGATGTGCCCAATATCCTTCCAAAATCTTGTTTTTCTTTTTAAATTAACATAGTTTCTGTTGCATTTGACCAAGAACCTTGATCTATTTTCTCATTTTACATATGTGTGTGTGTGTGTGTGTGTGTGTGTGTGTGTATACCTGTGCTGTGCTTAGTCGCTCGGTCACGTCTGACTTTTTGCAACCCCATGGACTGTAGCCCGCCAGGCTCCTCTGTCCACGAGGATTCTCCAGGCAAGAATATATATATATATATATATATATACACACACACACATATTTTATATAATATGTATAACTATATAGATTATACGAATATATATATTTTGTGTGTATGATTTTGCATGTGTATATGTAGAAAGAAATATTTATATAATGACATTACATTCCAAGGAAAGATTCTAGTACAAGGATTTAAAATCTACGTTTCCATGGTCACTCCTACACAGAACGCCCTTCACCTATGGGTCACCATTCCATGCTGCTGCCCCTTGTCCCTGGCACTGTCCTCTGTGCACTCTGTCCTCACCTGATCTCAGAGTCTCCCATCTTGCACTCAGTACAGATTCAGTTTGCAGAGTTGAGGTAGAGAAAGAAACGCTTCTGAAAGCAGAAATTGTTATCCCATGAGTGTATGTCCTTCTTGATGCAAAACATCGCCAATCGAGTTCTAAAACCTAGGTTCTTGGAACGGGTGCCTTAGGTTCATTACCAGGTACATCTGGCTAGCACATGCCTAATTTGCAAATTGGAGCCATTGTGAATGGGAAGAGCTTGCGGTCAATCTGCAAAAAGGTTTTGACAAGGACTGTCTTAGAAAACCATAGAATTAAGTAGAAAGGTAGCATTTGCTACAGACAAACCAGAGAGCATTGTCTGTATCAGAAAACGATCCCAGATTTTAAGTGAATTCTGGAATTTTCTATGGACCTTAGAGTCATCTGCTGCCATCTACAGGTCTTAGAATAGACAACTTTGGTTTTAAGTTCCACATGGGGCCTGCTTACACATTCAGAACTTTAGGCCAAAATAATAGGTTTTAACTGAAGTTTTTATAAAATGATCTTGATGTACTATCTATAACAAGGATTCCCTCATGGCTGCACATCAGAATCACTGAAGGAGATTTCCTCAAAAATTGATGCCTAGACTTAAAAATTCTGATATAATTGGTTTGCTTTTTGTTGTTGTTTTTTTTTTTTTTTGGCCACACTGTGTGGCTTGGGGAACCTTAGCTCCTGACCAGGGACTGAACCTAGGCCCATGGCAGTGAAAGCCTGTGTCTTAACCACTGGACCGCCAGGGAATTCCCTGTTGTTGTTTTTAAGATTCCCCAGTGGATTCTAATATGAGGCCAGGTTGGGAACCATGGATATATAAGAACAAAAACACAGCAAAAAACTTACTTTGGTCAAAGTTTTCAGCAAGGAAGAGAAAAATGGGATAGGTCAAGGTAGGAATTTGAAACTCAGAACAAGCCTTAAAAATAATACCTTTGCAAATCATTACTCGCTTAGTACAGGCATGGTAAGAGAAGTCCGGTGGGCTGCAAGGAGCTCAAATCAGTCAATCCTAAAGGAAATCAACTTTGAATATTTATTGGAAGAACTGTTGCTGAAGCTGCAATACTTTAGGCATCTGATATGAAGAACCTGATACGTATCAGGCATCTGATACGAAGAACCGACTCATTGGAAAGGACCCTGATGCTGGGGAAGAATGAAGGCAAAAGGAGAAGGGGACAGCAGAGGATGAGAATCTTAGCATCACCAACTCAATGGACACGAATTTGAGCAAAGTCTGGGAGACAGTAGAGGACAGAGGAGGTGGCGTGCTGTAGTCCACGAAGTTGCAAAGAGTCAGACACGACTTAGCAACTGAACCACAACAACATGATGCGGCAGCTAGAATCACTGATCGTCTCAACTCCACAGATAATAGGAGTCTTTGGTTTTTTGTAGCTCCAAAAATGTCCAGCATAGTGCTCAGAGAGCTACACAGATAACAGCAATACTCTGCACTTTCCCATACTTTGATTCCTTAGTTTCTAGCATTTGTTTCTGTTCTTAGGAATGTACTCAATCTCCTGTTCCTCAGCTGGTTTCGTCTGCAGGTGAGAAAATAGCTTAGGACACTTCAATTCAAACCACACAGCTTCACGAAGCCCAGAAGGTCTTCAGATACGTAGAACTGAGAGCTCCAGTTCTTTTCCTTCAAGGATCTCTCCAGAAGGGTGCTTGCATGTACACTTAGATTTTCCCCTTTTTCTTCTCTCTCTCTTTTTTTTTAATGAAGGAAAGGATACCAGAACTCTGGATGAACGCTTATAGCTCTGTGCTTTGCCTCAATATGTATGTGCACACATGAACACCTCAAATGTTCGTGAGTCCCCATCAGGAACAGAACTATTTAAAAACTGTAATGCTCTCCATTGACACCTCCAGTTGAAGAGCAATTTTATAGCATAATTATAACGTATTGCATAATTTGGAAAAGCTTTTGTTCTCATTGCGATTATCCTCAGAGAGCTCCTTTTTCACCTCCCCCTTCCCACACTAACTGACTTAAGAATATCCAAACTTAAAGGCTGTTTTGCCTTCATAGAATAAAAACGAAGCTTTAAGATGAAGTGCATAAGTGATGGGTGGGAGAGAAATTTTGGTACATGATTCACTGCTTTACTGTGGTGAAGGTAATTTCTTGTTCTTCAGAACTTTCTTCCTAAGATTTCACTGGGGAAGAAAGACCTTTGGGGGAGAACTGCAGGCATCAAAAGCCCCCAGAAAGAAGTAGGTTTCCTAATTGGTTCCTGCCCCTGAGCAAGTCTCAGGGCCCCTTGAGAGCCCAGTTGCTCACTTTGAAAAGAAGGGAACTAGATCAGATGATTCTTAAAGCCAACGCTTAAATACTAGAATTCTGTCATCAAACAACAGATCCACTCTTTGTAGATCTTGAAAACGAAAAATTCTGTTTCCCTTTGGGATTCATGTTTTAACAGTCAGGACAAAGGATGTCAGAATGGAATTATTTTCAAGTCCCCCAGAAATGCTGATTTTTCTGCATATGAAAATGCTGACTTTCACTATTTGACCACAACCAAGAGCTCTTAAAAAGGGAAAAGAGTGAAGACTTCAAAATATACTATAAGGAAACTTCCCTGGTGGTTCAGGGGTTGAGAATCCACTTGCCAGTGCAGGTGACACAAGTTCAATCCCTGGTTCAGGAAGATTTCACATGCTACAGAGCAACTAAGCCTGTGCACTGCAACAAGAGAAGCCACTACAATGAGAAACCCATGCATTGCAACTAGACAGTAGCTTGCAATTGCCGCAAGTAGAGAAAGCCCACGTGCAGCAATGAAGACTCAACACAGCCAAAAATATATACATACATACATATACATATGTGTATATATATACTATCAGCCATGAGGCACTCTACACTGGGACGTATTTAGCATGCATGAGATGCTAAATGAATCACCTCAATCTCCTCTTTTTCTTAGTAAGTCCTGAATTTTGAAGAAGTTATTGTTTTTCCCCAGCCCTATCTAGCATCCAAGGAGGCCATCATAGAGATGGTAAAACACACAGAGCAGTTTTCAAGACACTTGGAACATCAGGGACTTCCACTGGCCATTATAAATCATCCAGGTAATACATACATATGGTAAAACACCAATCAGTACAGCAAATTTAAAATAACAATCAACTCTTGATAAACTCCTTCCTTGTCCTTGTTCTCCTTTTATTGATTTATAACTTTAGCTCTCCTGAGGGTTACCTCTGAGATGAAATAAGTTGCTAATGGTTTTGTGCCTTGATTCCTTTATTTTAGATAACATTCATCATCTTCTTTTTCTAAAAGGTAAGATTTAGGTCATTCTCACTATTTCCCCTCTTCCCATGCCTTTTCCAATTTTTGATACAGATGACATTGATTTTTGTTCATTACTTTTATTACTTTTATTACTTCAAATTCTACAATTTTAGTTTTGTTTCTTGTTCTATAAAACTATGGGCTTCTTAAATGTTCTTGCTCTATCATATTTTCAGGCCAGACCTTGTACACCATCTATTCGCTTGTCCCTTTGCTGTTGATCCTCATCCACCACTCCCTCCAACACACTGGTTTAAATGTCCTCAAACTTGAGGAGTTTAACTCAAGTTTAAAAGGTGGCCAAACTTTAGTCACTTATTTCATACATTCACAATATTAACATAATTTTATGTGCTTACCTATATCCTTTATAATGGTGTCTGTGCTGGTCCTAACTTCTTAATCCAATCAATAATTGAGGGTAGACATGATCGTTATTTCTAATCTTCCGATAGAAGCTTATGCAGACAGAGCTCTGTGTGAAAGTGTGCTCAGTTCATGCTGCTGATTAAAATAACTAAAGACACATTCCCATCCCCCAAGTTACTGTTGACAGTTTTGAACTGTCAGTGCCAAGTCACAGTTTTGAAAAAAAAAAAGAAGAGAGATTCTTTTCAGCCTAGAAGAGCACTTCTGTTCACCCCGAGAGAGTGTTAATTAACTGATACCTAGTACATCTGCAGCATCCCTTGAGAGTTACCCCCTTTCTTGGTAATAAATCAAATGGGTTAAAAAAAAATAATAATAAATCAAATGGGTTGGCATTAAGCCTTAAAAGGAGTAGATAAAGACCAGGTATACCCCATACAGATTTTTGAACATGAACTTGGTTTTTGTGTTGTTTAGTATAAGGTTTGATGGTTCTTGGTTTCTGATTAATTTTTTGATCTGAGTGGATGAAAGTGAGGAACACACACTGGAGGTGATGTCCTTAGGAAAGTAGGAACGTGCCGAGCAACCTTGCGGTGGTTCTATCCTCACCATGGTAAGAGAGTGGCGGGTGGGGGGAACTAAAATACTGAACCACTGAAAGGTCAGGAACCTTCTTCCTAACCTGTATTCCTAGGGGTGCAGAATAGGCATAATACATTCAAATTAACTTGGTAAAACTGGCTTTCCAATCTTCTGGTCACTTTATTAATAAGCTCTTATTCACTTTTTGATTAAGTTATGAAGAACTGAAAATATGAGAGCCTTCGATGCCTTTTAAAAATAATCAAATAAAAATTCAACTCAATTGAATTCAATTCAGTATGGTCATAAGTATTTTGAGCAGTGACAATTTGGCTAATAGGAAGCATCCCATTTCCTGACTAGGGTGGGTCATATATTTTATTTATAAACTCAGAAAGGAAGTTGTTTTGCCTCCACTCTCTACATTTAATCTACTGCTTGTAGCTCAACCAAGTGATGAAGATTCCCAACTGTTCTGTGGTGACCCCAAATCAGTACCCTTTTAACTGAAGCCTCACTCTGGCCCACACTGAGGTCATGCTCTCAGTTCAAACAGGGTGAAGGGAGAGTGAGCTTGCTATTCTGTTTTCATGGTAATAGGGGAGCCCCTCCCCACCACTGCTTCATCATGACAAAACAACTCCCATGCACTGAATGGAATAATTCTATTGTGTAAGTAAATATTGGTTCTATGTACTATTTTAGTATTGGATGGTGGTGGTCAAAACAAGGACTTGCCTTGGGCTTAGCCAGCATGACCACAGCTATCAGCCATATAAACGAGGTGTGGTCATCCCCAGCAGAGGGGCTCCTGAAAATACACATAGCATTTTTCCAGAGTCCATGACTGCCTATTCAAGAACACTTTCCAGTGTTTTTTGAGAGGTGGCCACAGTACAGGCTTACTGTCTCAGGAGAGCCAAGCTCCTCTGTAATAGTGAAGAACTGGTCTTCAGCTCTGACAAAGGAATAAGAGTTTCTCATATGGATTTGCAGAGGTGGAAATTGGTATTTACTGGCTTCTAATTTGCTGTCTGTCCACCTTAATATTTATCTGAAGTACAAACATGACCAAGGAAGAACGGCCTCTGCAAAGCCTATTTGGCTTTCTCTTTTAAACCCTGAGACAGCACAATCATGGGGAGGCCATTTCCCTCTCAGCTGGCCATTGGGTCCTCTGTCCAGAGGGCTGTGAAAGGCTTCACCCCAAGGGTGTGAACTGTTCAGCGCCTTCTGCTGTCCCCTCAGCAGTTGCTCAGGATGCCTTAAAAATAATCCTTTCTTTTCATGTGGGGTGGATTTGCAGGTCTGGAGTCTATAAAGCCAATTTTCATTTTTAATCTGGTGTGAGCCTATCTCATTAGTCAGTCAAGGCCTCCTTTTCACACTTGCCTTGGGCACAAAGGAAACCCAGTTATGAGCTGTTAATTAGCTATTAGGGGACTGGGAAACTTCCAACGAGTCATTATTCACACTGTTTGAGGCTAATACTTATTTAATTAGAACTATTCCTTTCCTGTCATAAATCCCCAGTTAAAATAAATTTAGCTCAAATTGTCGGTTTAGCTTAAAAAGAAACTGGTGGCTAATTCCAATTCTACTGACTTTTCATGAGACAAATGCTTTAATAAGTGCTGTCCTGCCAGTCCATGCATGGAGACTAGAACCCGGCCAGAACTTGCACTTAGGGGGATGTATGTGTGTGTGTGTAGATGGAGAATGCTCATGAAATGAAGCAAGTGGGCTCCCCTTGGGTGCATATCACTCTCCCACATATTTTCTTTAGTCTTTTGAAAACTTTGATGGGCACCCAAGACCTGATCATGGTAGAGGTGAGCAGGAGTAAAACAATACTGTCCTTTCACCTGCTATGTATCTCTATCTTACTATGTGGTCATACATTCTTAAATCCAGGATTAGCTGAGGCAGCGGTGGAATGGAGCATACTGACTAACGAAGTGTCTAGACAGAGAAGGGTTCAGCAGAAAACTTTCTGTTTCTGTTTCTGAAGCTTGTGAAAAAAAGGGTTTTTATATTTTCTTCTTGTTTCGGTTATCTACGGCTGTACAAAAAGCCATCAAAAACTTGGTAGCTTAAAATAACAATGTTTTATTTGTTAGTCACTCATTTGGATAGGGCTCAGTTTCGTGATTCTTAGCTCTTTATCGAGTCTGCTGGGGTTCATTTGACTGCATTCAAGAAAGTTTTATCATATTATGTCTGGTACCTCGGTCTACTCCACAGGGCCTATCTGCTTGTCTATCTCTTTCTCTTATAGCTAGTTTGGGCTTCTTCACAGCAAGAATGTCACAGGATAGGTGGATGTCTTACAGGGTTGTTGGGTTCTAAGAGGAAGTGTTTCAAATGGCATGATGGAAGTTGCAAATCTTTTAAGGCCCAGTCTCAGAAGTTATCTAATGTCCCTTCCACTGCATTGGGTTAGTCAGAAGAGGCTACATGGTCAGCCTAGTCTCAAAAGAAGGGAAAACTGACTTCCTCTCTCAGTGGCTGCCAAATCACAAAAATTTGTCCTGTCTTTAAAGTGTCACACAAAACTTGCCATGTCCAAAGTCTGACTTTTATTGGTTGATTGAGTGTCGTATGGGGGTCTCTCAACCATCATTCAAGATATGAATGAGGGGTGCACAGTGATGCAGATGCTGGAGATGTGACAGACCCCAGCATCAGTTAAAGATTATTTCAGCTGTGAAGAACAGACAGCCTAAGTCAAATCTGATGATATTATGTAAAAACGTATTTGCTTAATAAGCAGAAAGCCCAGAGGTGGAAGGCTGTCTTCAGGGTTGGTTTATACAGTACTTTAGTGATACCACTGAGTGATGTCTTATCACTCTCATCTCTCTTCTGCAACATTCCCCGTGTTGGCTTCATCCTAAGCTCCTCTGCTTTTGGCTGGGCAGCTGCCAGTAGAGACTGGCTGCTTGCTTCCTTGTTCACGTTAAGTGGGAGAGAGAAAGAGAAACGCTATTTCTGTCTTTTTCTTAAAAGTGAGAAGGAAGTTTTCAGAAGACCCCAACAAATTTCTCCTCATGTCTTACTGGCCAGAATTGGGTCCCATGCTCATTTCTGAAACAGTTACTGACAAGAGGCATGGGATTATTCTTATCCAGTATGTCTCAACCTGGCCTTGAAGGTGGAGGTGGTTTCCCTAAGATATATTGGCTATGTAGAATTTAAAAAAAAATAAGTTTGGGTTATGTTAGGAAGAAGGAAGATGGCAATTTTTGGATAGGCAGCCAAGAATGTTATTGCATTGCCTTAAAGATAAATCCATGGCATCAATTTTTCTTAAGCTAGAAAGTAAAAATTCCTTTTGAGAGACAAAAGACCCCAAATAGTGAAAACAATCTTGAGGAAGAAAAATGGAGTTAGAAGAATCAGGCTCCCTGACTACAATTACAGTCATCAAAACAGCATGGTCCTGGCATAAAACCAGAAATATAGATCAATGGAATAGGATAGAAAGCCCAGAGGTAAATCCATACACCTATGGTCAATTAATCTATGACAAAGGAGGCAAGTCTCTATAGTGGAGTAAAGACAGTCTTTTTAATAAATGGATTAAACACCTAAATGTAAGACCTGATACTATAAAATTAGAGAAAAACACAGGCAGAACACTGTTTGACATAAACCTCAGTAATATCTTTTTAGATCTGTATCCTAGAATAATGAAAATAAAACCAAAAGTGAATAAATGGTACCTAATTAAACTCAAAAGCTTTTGCACAGCAACAGAAACCATAAACAGAACAGAAAGACAACCCACAGGAGAAAATATTTGCAAATAATGAGACTGACAAGAGATCAAGCCCCAAAATTTACAAACAGCTCATGTGATTCAATCAGAAACAACTCAATAATAAAATGGGCAGAAGACCTAAATAGACATTCCCACATCACTAATTACTAGAGAAATGCAAATCAAAACTATAGTGAGATATCACGTCACACCAGTAAGAATGGCCATCATCAAAAATCCTGCAAACAATAAATGCTCGAGAGGGTGTGGAGAAAATGGAACCCTCCTACACTGTTGGTGGGAAGATAAACTGGTACAGCCACTATGGAGAATAGTATGGAGTTTCCTTAAAAAACTAAAACTAGAGCTATCATATGATCCAGTAACCCATTCCTGGGCATGTTTCCAGAGGAAGCTAAGGTTTGAAAGATACAGGCACTCCAGTGTTCATTGCAGCACTGTTTAGAATAGCCAAGACATGGAAGCAACCTAAATGTCTATCCACAGAGGTATGGATAAAGATGTGGTACATACCAATACAAGGAATATTACGCAGCCATAAAATGCCATCTGCAGCAACATGCCTGGACCTAGAGATTATCGTACTAAGTCAGTCAGACAAAGACAAATATCATATGATAATGCTTACATGTGGAATCTAAAAAATGTGATGCAAATGAACTTACAAAACAGAAACAGACTCATAGAATCAGAAAACAAACTTACGGTTACCAAAGGGGAAAGGTGGCAGAGAGGGATGAATTGGGAGTTTGGGGTTGACATGTACACACTACTATAATTAAAATAGGTAACCAACAAGGACCTACTGTATAGCATGGGGAACTCTGCTCAATATTTGGTAATAGCCTAAATGGAAAAAGAATTCAAAAAAGAAGAAGATATACATGGATATGTATAACTGAATCACTTTTTTGGACATCTGAAACTAACATAATGTTATTAATCAAGTATACTCTAATAAAATAAAAATCTTGAAAATTTTCCTCTTAATTGTGTATTCAATTTCAGAAGAAATTATTATAGAACGGGCAACATTACGAGACAAAACTGTTACAAATCCTACTTTCTACCAAGAGAGTAATCTCTCCAATGTCTCCGTTTTCCATCTCTAAAATTAGAATAATAGTACCTATTTCTTAGGGTCAGGATTAAAAAGAGATAATGTATGTAGGATGTTGGAGCAAAGTAAATAACCCTATCCTTGAAAGCGTAAAAATAGAGATCCTCTTGAGGGAACAGCAGGGTGTTTCTGAAGGGCCCAGCAGAGAGGGGATATGAGACACAGTAGCTTTTCAAGGCAGAACATAAACATATCTGAAAACCCAGAATGTAAACTCTTGCAATAAGAACCATCTGGAGTGGGGAGGGAGGGTTGGGGCAGATCCCTTGGGTGTTTCCTCCTCCACAACATGTTTTTTAGAACTGAAATCAGGTTATGAAGAGCATCAAGGCAGCTTCGAAGAGGAAGTCACAAAAGGACAGGCAACAGCTTGGCGACACGGGTGCACGCTGCGTGCTCCTTGGGGGAGGGGAGGGGAGCTGACTTGCCTCCTTGACCTTGCCTGACGGCATACCAGGTCATTAAGGAGGGCCTTACCTCCTCCACACCTCCTGCCTCCCTGGCTTCCCACTCAGCCCGGGAACCAGTGGGAACATCCCAGACCCAGGCTAGGCTCTGGGCCAATCCTCCCCACCCAAAGGATGAAGACCACACCTCTGACTCCCACTATTTCCCACATCCTATCAACCAAGCACAGTTTTGTTTTGTTTTTCCTCTCTAATTCTCTATTCCCACCATCCCCTCTCAATACTGCCAGGGCCTTTATGCTCTATAAGAGTATTTGGAATGTTAAGAGCTTCTCAGGGAGAACTTTCCATCATTCAATCAGAATTGGTTTTTTATGTGCATTAACTCCAGCCAGCATGCCAACGTGTCTGATGTCCCATAAGATGTAAAATTATGAGGCAATATCTTCTTCAAAGGTGAAAAACAAGCCCCAGATGTTTCCAACAGCACTTAAGACCCACAAGACACTTTAGAAAATTTCCTCTAACTTTAACTCTAGAACAGATAATCTAGACAAAAATCTTAAAAAAAAAAAAAAAATCACCTTAGAAAGTACTTTGATGTTGGGTGTAGAATTAGCTAAAGCTTCATATTTCAAATATTTGAGGCAAATTTGAGTTAGTCTTGCGGTGACTTTAAACCTGAAATTAATGTCAGAACCTGGCTAAAGGACTACAAAAGACACAGAAATCTTTATATGGTGGATGTCAAGAAGCACAGACCATATAACTGTCCTTTTCCTCCTGGACAGAAGCTGTAAGAGAAGGATTACCATCCCACCTCACAGATGAGAAAACAGGTTCACAGAGTCAATGTCAGACATGTAATTTACCAAGTCAATTCACTTCTAAGCGTGTTACAGTGGCTTCCTGCTGACGCAATGACCTATCTTAGCCATGTTTTAGCTCCCTGTGCAAGATAAGTCATGCCCAAATTGGGAAATGTGAGTTCCTGCCCTAGCTCTGCCCCTCATTAACAGGGAGGAGTTGGATAAGCCACTTCCCCTCTCTGGGTGAATGAGCAGGCTAGACAGTTTCTGGAAGCAGAATTGTCGTGGAAGAGCTGAGGTTGCTTCAGCTATTTTGTGTGCCCAGCTGAATGCTTCTTCAGCCAAATCCTGCCTATTAGTTCTGCTGAGGGCGTGTGACTGGGGCAGAGTTCACATAAGTGTCTTGGGAGGAAGGAACCACTGTAAAAATCAGATCTTTCTTGGCCCAGAGAGCCACCACTGGCCACGGCTCCTCTGCATGCAGCACGGAAGAGCGCTCTTGGTGAACAACTTGGGCTGTGATGTGTTTTCAACCCCAATATCACACTGTCAAATGTCTGTGGACTGCAAAATCAAGGAGAAGTTTTGTTGAGGAAATCTTACATGTTAGGAAATCTTATGGGTATCTCTAAAAATGACTTTGCTGTGCCTATAAGGCAATATATAAATGAGATCACACTGGCATACTGGCTGTTTACAAACTGTGAGAGGCAGAGTCAGGGAGTGAAGTTAGTGGGTGATTCCCTGGCAGGCTTCTCAGAGACCAGTGGTTTTGAGAAAAAAAAAAAAGAGGGAGGGGCAAATCCAGGCATGGTACAGTAACCATTTCCTTTTGGCTGGGAGCTTGAAAAGCAGCTGGGGGAAGCAAAAGGCAAAGGACAAACTATGAGGATATCGAAGATGCTTGCTAGAATCGGGATTTACAGAAAGTAATAAGAGGTCAACTTGGGGTCTGCTAGAAGGTGATCACTGATTTCCTCTGCTTTCTTTTCTTCTAGGGCAGCTGCATAGCATGGAACCTGCATTCAGATATCTACAGCAGGTGACTGGGCCTCAGCTAACTGGCAGTGGGCTGGAGGATGGAGGAGGAAGGGTTGTGCAGATGTTGGAGGCAGATTAAGGAGACCTTTCAGCTCCCTGAAGGACAGTTGCCTTCTCTTATAAATATTTCTTCTTTTCTCATCACTTCTTTTCTGTATTTACCCAATTCACTGATGGCAAACTCACAAACGATTTGCAAAGCCTCAAGCTTTCATTTTGGGCTTTCCTAGTGGTTCAGTGGTAAAGAATCCACCTTCAATGCAAGAGATGTGGGTTCAGTTCCTGGGTCAGGAAGGTCCCCTGGAGAAGGAGATAGTAACTCACTCCGGAATTCTTGCCTGGGAAATCCCATGGAGAGAGGAGCCTGGTCGGCTGCAGTCCATGAGGTCACAAAAGAGTCAAGCACGAGTTAGTGACTAAACAAGTTTTCATTTTAGTTGCAAGCTGGGCCTTGAAGGAGGATAAGGCAGACTTTAGTCACATCTGCCCTTGTGGATGCTGTGTTCTTGTTTGTTAGAGATGAAGATCTCATACTGTCTGTGGTCCTCCAATACGGTGCTTACAGAACAAGGCTGAGAAGGCCTCCCCCACCCCCACTTTTTTTTTTTTTTTTTACAAAGAATGCTTTGAAAGAAAGAACACAAAATCGAGCCTGGTTCCTGAAAGTTTTCATGGCAGCAGCTGGTTCTAAGATACTTGTGAAAACCTAGGGACTTTGTTGCTGATGAGAAATACACAAGATGACAAACCACCATGACCAGCTAGTTTAGAGGAGGTAAAGCCCAGCTTTGTCCAAATCAAAAACCACAGAGTCACAGGAAGTTATCCTCTCCCACCAAATGGGATGTCCTTGAACAGCATCCAAGATACGTGGTTATGAACCTCTTCTTCAACATCCTCTGTGCTGAGAAACTAACTGCTATTCAAGGTACCCCAATGACCTATTGTTGAAAAACATTCCTCTTTACATAGAGCTGAAAACTGCCTCCCAGTAATTTCCACCCACAGATTCTAATTCTGGAACTACATAAATCTATTTCCTCTTTCAGATGACAGCCTTTCCAATACAGTGCGACATTACTTGTCGCTCTTTTTCTTCTCTATTCTTCCTCATAAAAGTCTGTTTTCTAGGTCTGAATTCTTTCAACTGTTCCTCGGTCTTCTCTGACTTCCAGACTCTTCTTCTGGGATGCTCTATATTGTCAGTGCCTAACTAAGGAGAATTATCTGAGAGGAAAATATATTACAGGTGGGGCTGCCTTGCATAGAGCCTAGCGAGGCTATGATTTCCCTTGATCTGGGATGAATTGCTATTATGGCTAATAGCCATACAAAATACATTAAAAGAAAGAAGCTAAACATAAAACATTAGAAACAGTATGATTTCATTTTTATAAAGTCTCAGAATAAGCAAAACAAA
This sequence comes from Aepyceros melampus, assembly GCA_006408695.1. Classification (NCBI taxonomy): domain Eukaryota; kingdom Metazoa; phylum Chordata; class Mammalia; order Artiodactyla; family Bovidae; genus Aepyceros; species Aepyceros melampus. The sequence continues at coordinate 353,285 of SJXQ01000459.1, read as the reverse complement.
TCCCTGATGGAAATCAGAAACTGAGGATGGGTGAATTCATTGGACAGGAGCACAAGGGGAATTTCTGGGGTGATGGAAAAGCTTCTTACTTTATTTGGGATAATGGAAAATAGGTGTATAGTTGTCAAAAATCATCAATCTCTGATCTGTGTACTTTACTGTAGGTAAGTTATACCTCAATACAAAGAAAATTCAGAAAATTCTCATATAGCAAACCACCTTCTTTTGCCCTCAAATTTTCCTTCCATTTGTTCAGCTTGAGGTATTTATAAGACAGCAAAATGCCGCAAATGTATATCAAGAAGTGCAGCTGCCAGCTTTTCTATTGTTAGTCAATTAAGCATGCACAAATTTGCTTTCTTCATTATGTGATTCTACTTTTATGTATTGAAAGAAAAAAAGCAACTAACTCTCAAGCACAAGTAATATTTCAATGCCAATTACCTTCACAAAACCTACTTGATTCTTGATATTTTATTAAAATACAAGGATAATGAAACAATTAGAAAAACATTTTATTGAGCTGAAATAAGACTTAGGCACCCTTGTGTTGAGGGAGGTGGTATCACTCAAACAAATGCTAATTAAATAAAAGCTAATGTTAATTGCTAGTTTCTTTATAGGTTTGCTGGTACAAAGAGTAGGTCTTTTTAAAAGCAAAAATGCTCCAAAACTTTTTTTCTACTATTTCTGATTCAACTCACAATTTGAACATTAGTACAACCCACTGAAGCAAGAAAAAACTGAGGTTTTCTAGACATCAGAAAGAACTCTCTTCAGTCAGTAAGTGGGATTATTTTCAAAGTTATCCAAGACGGAATAAAATTAAAAAGCCAACAAAGCCCCATAACCTCAGTCTTACCACCAGGAAACTATGTGACAAATTCCAGTATAAGCGCATCCTACTGTACACCTGACCAGTACTCCTCCAAACTGTCAAGGTCATCAAGAACAAGAAAAGTCTAAGACTCTTGACACAGTCAAGAGGTACCTAAGGAGACATGACAGCTAAGTGTAACGGGATGTCCTGGATGGGATTCTGGAACGGAAAAAGGACATTAGGTAAAAACTAAGCAGATTGAATAAAACAAACTTTAGTTAATAATAATGTATAAATATTGATGCATTAATTATAAAAAATGTGCCATATAATGTTAAGATGTTAATAATAGGGGAGACTGGAGAGGGGTATAATGGAACGTCCCATACTATCTTCTTGATTTTTCTGTAAATCTAAAATTAAGTCTAAAGAATAGGTTGTAGAGCATGGGGAAAAAAATTCAGAAAGTTCCACACTGAGGTTTCCAGAGGTAATATATCTTCATGATGGCTGGGTGCCAAAGAATTGATGATTTCAAATTGTGGTGCTGGAGAAGACTCTTGAGAGTCCCTTGAACTGCAAGGAGATCAAACCAGTCCATCCTAAAGGAAATCAACCCTGAGTATTCACTGCAAGGACTGTTGCTGAAGCTGAAGTTCCAATACTTTGGCCACCGGATGTGACGTGTTGACTCACTGGAAAAGCCCCTGATGCTGGGAAAGATTGAAGGCAGAAGAAGAAAGGGGTGGCAGAGGATAAGATGGTTAGATAGCATCACCGATTTCAGTGGACTTGAATTTGAGCACACTCCAAGAGACAGTGAATGACAGAAAAGCCTTTCATGCTGCAGTCCATGGGGTAGCAGAGTCAGACATGACTGGGTTACTGAAAAACAACACTGCATCTT
>SJXQ01000459.1:330856-347713 GCA_006408695.1 Aepyceros melampus | reverse complement strand
CGGGGGGATGGGGATGGGGAGTCGGTGTTTGGTGGGAATGGAGTTTCAGTTTGGGAGAGTGAGAGGTTTGAGAGATGGATAATGGTGAGAGTTGCACAGCAATACAGGTAGGTGTGCTTGGTGTCACTGAGTATAGTTAAAATGGTATGTTTTGGTTATGTGACTTTTACCACAATTAAAAAAAAACAACATAAAAAAAAAAACTGCTGTTAAAAGGAACGTGCATTTTTTTTGTTGTTGTTGCCAGGTAGGCCAGTTGGAAAGCTGCAACAATTTTCAGAAACAGCACTGAGGTATGAGGGTGCCCATTGCCTGAGACTGTCTCCATCATTAGCACTGACACCCATGGACAGCCTGGCCGGTTGGTAGAAAGTGAGGTTTCCATGTATATTTATTTAATTACTAGAGAAGCTGATTTTTTTTTTCCAAATTCTGTTTGTCAATTCTACCTCTTTTGTAACTGGCTACTTAAAGTCTTTACCTACTTTTCTCAGGAGTTTAACTTTTCTTTATGAGTTTGAAAGGACTTTTTATCTCTTAAGGATACTCTGAAAAATTTTCAAGTCTTAAATATAAAACTAGTTTATGAAACTTGAGTGTGATATTGAAGTTTGAGTCAGGTATTAAGGCTATGGAGTCCCTTGGACTGCAAGGAGATCCAACCAGTCCTTTCTGAAGGAGATCAGCCCTGGGATTTCTTTGGAAGGAATGATGCTAAAGCTGAAGCTCCAGTACTTTGGCCACCTCATGCGAAGAGTTGACTCACTGGAAAAGACTCTGATGCTGGGAGGGATTGGGGGCAGGAGGAGAAGGGGACGACTGAGGATGAGATGGCTAGATGGCATCACTGACTCAGTGGACGTGAGTCTGACTGAACTCCGGGAGTTGGTGATGGACAGGGAGGCCTGGTGTGCTGCGATTCATGGGGTCGCAAAGAGTCGGACACAACTGAGCGACTGAACTGACTAACTGATATGGAAGAGATCAGTTGTTTTCTAGAAACTCTTCAGAAGTGCACTAGTGAATCTGGGAGAAGGGTAAACAAGTGTTCTTTTCTCTCTTTTCCCATTTTTTTTTTACCCCTGTAAGTATGAAATTATATCAAAGTAAGACGTTCCCCCCAAATACCTACCTGAAAAGAAAGTTGGCTGGTGGGTTACGGGTGCCTAGTTAAGTCCAGCTGTGAAATGCCTAGCTGCTCTCCTTCACTGTATCTGTGGCAGATATAAAAAGACATCCAACATCTTAATTCAATAAAGACCGCCATCTCTGCAGCCAGTCTGAGACAACAGGGTGTGAGCTGGTCCTGACAAGACCAGCTGCCTACAGCCGTGCCCTTCCCTGGCCTGACTCAGGTCTGCTGGAACAATCAGACCCTCTGCTCTGCTGTCCTATGCTCAGTATCTGGCTTGGGATGGTAAGAAAAGGGTTCGTGAGCTTTCCTTTCTTTCCACTGGTCTCAGGAGGATGGGAGATGTTTTCTCTGTCCTCATAAAGTCTGTGCTTCTCATGTAGGGTCTACTCACTAGGGAAAAAGGATCTCATTCTTAGCTCTATCCCTGGTCCTCAGTAAGACAAACACATATTCTAGGTTAGGCTGCAGAAACAAATTACCGCTCCCTGTCTCTATGACTTAATTCAATAAAAACTCATGCTACTGACCCAATGTGAGTAGTGAAGGTCTGGGGTGGGCATGAGGGTTAGTGAGGGCTCTGCTCCAGAGAGTCACCCAGGCAGTTCAGGCTGACAAAAGGCTTGACTATCTGTCATAGCACCAGCTGCCACAGCAAAGGGAGAGAGAAGCATGGAGTAATTGCACTCACTTTTCTTTGGTTTGGCTGTAGAGTGCACTCACACCCATTGCCCTGAACCAGTCACAAGGCCCTGCCAACGTGCAGACTGGCTGGAGCATGTGCAGAAGCCCCTAGAATATGGGGTGAGTTTTCCCATCTCTGCCCACTTCCAGCATTAGGCTCTGGACACTTCCTTCCAGGAATGTAGTTTAACTATTTGTAATATTTTGTCCAATGTCTGTTTCTTGCTAGACCTGGGGTTTTGGGTGGGGTTGGGACTCCGTCTTTTTTGTTCACCATTGCACTCTTCATGCCCAGCCAGGTATCTGGCACAAAAAACAGCAATAGGACTGGGCCCTTTAATCCCATCTAGTGGCAACACACATATGCTGCAGGAGTTGTTACTTAGATGTATCAGCTAGGGACTCTGCCTTCAGTTCTTTTTGGGGGTCAAGGGTTGGAGTGGAAGGGGCTTCCCAGGTGGTGCTAGTAGTAAAGAATCCGCCTGCCAATGCAGGAGACATAAGAGACTTGGGTTCAATCCCTGGGTCAGGAAGATCTGCTGGAGGAGGGCCTGGTAACCCACTCCAGTATTCTTGCCTGGAGAATTCCATGGATAGAGGAGCCTGGGAGGCTATAGTCCATAGGAGCACAAAGCATCGTGTACGACTGAAGTGACTTAGCATGGGGGGGGGGGGGGGCACGGGGAACAGTGCAAGTGGGAGCGTGAGGAGGTGGAACAGAGAGTCAGGAAAGAGAGATTTTCAAGATTTCAGTAGACAAATGCTTTAGGATAAGAATCTCCAGATGTCATCTGGTAGTTAGCCTATCAGTGAGGATCCCATCCCAGTTTTACCCCTTCCCCACTTTTGGCTGGTAAAAGAACTGTGGGGTATCAGAGTTGGAAGGCGACAAAATGAATTAAAATTACATACCAAATAAAAATTTTTAAATCTACTTGAAAGTGTTAGTCTCTCAGTCGGGTCTGACTCTGTGACCCCACGGACTGCCACGTGCCTCTGTCCATGGCATTCTCCAGGAAGAATACTGGAGTGGGTTGCCATTCTCTTCTCCAGGAGATCTTTCCAACCCAGGGATCAAACTCGGATTTCCCGCATTGCAGGTAGATTCTTTACTACCTGAGCTGTCTGCTTATAGCTGCTAAATTAGTTGCAAAATAAATTGGTTTACTGATCTGTCTCAACGCTGGCCTGCCCACCCTCAGCACCTGGGACAGAAAACAGACAAAACTAGTGATCTTCCCCACCTCCCCTCACCCCTCAATATCACTTCTTCAGGATCTATGTTCCAGGGGCTTCTCTCAGAGCTGAAAATATTCCAGGTAAAGAGCCGTGTTAAGATTTCTAAAAAATTATCTAACTCTGGACTTTGAGGTTTCTGAGAAGTATCAGGGTCGGCTCTGGCTGCCAACTGCTGGGCTGGATGAAAGCTAATGATCCCAGAGGGCAGACAAAGTGTTCAAAAAGCAAAGCTTAATTGATGTTAATTGTGGGAGACAGGAAAAATTGGAGGACAGAAATGGGAGGTGAGCATTTGTATGGTTTCTGCTCCATCACCCTCTACCCAGAGATGTGGGCCCTTCTGTGTAAGTGGTCCTATGCTCTTTGAGGTCCATTATCTCCCCAGGATGCCCTGTTACCTGCTTGGTGAGATGGAAACTATGGCGCCCAGCTGCTGCCTCTGGGGAGGAGGAACCTGGGGCCAACAACATTTCAGAAAATAAGAAACAAAGCAAAACTTAGTTAATGATGAAGAAAAGGAGGCGGGCTTTCCTAACTATAGAACAGGCTGGGAAGTTTTCTTTGTTCATAAGAAACTGATTAACTGAATGTGGCTAAGGTGATGAAGGAAGAATTAGAATGTAGATATGTAACAGATGTATTTTGTAGACATATATAGTACAAATATATTATTTGGAGACATAATAAAGAAGAAACAAGACAAGTTCATGGAGGTGACAGACTTTCTTTTTTATGAAGGAGGACAATCCTGAATTTTAAATTAATAATAACATATTTATGGGGCACTTGGTAGGTGCTGGGTACCAGGTGAAGTGCTTCTACATGGTTTATCCCTCAATTCTTACAGGTACTCTGTGTGGTAGAGGTTTCTATGATCCCCATGTACAGAGGAGAAATTGGCTCATCAAGGTTCTGTAATTTGCCCCAAATCATGCAGTTAGGAGGGGTGGGGCCAGCATTCCACTTTCCAGAGTCCTGGCTTTCACGGCAGGTTTATAGAGCCACCTCTTTGTCCTTTTCTGTCGCTTGAGTCCTAGCTCCTAGCATTACTAGTATTCCTCCTGACTCATTTGTCTCTCAATGCTGCCTTTCCTGCACGATGACCTCCTTTCTTCTTTGCTTAAACAAGAGCCGTAATCAACATCATCAAAACGTATTGGTGGTGGGGGGGCGGGGCAGGGGACACAGGCATGTGTGAAGGAGCGGCCCTCTGGCCCCAGAAGTGATATATTTGCCTACCCGAGGTTTTGCATGGCCGGTTCTTCTGTCCCTGGATTGTCCCTACACCAACCCCGACACTCCTCTCCCCCATCTTTCTTGGCCCCACCCACATTTCAAAGCTCTGAGCTCAAAGGAACCCAGAGAGAACAGCTTGAGGCCCCAGAGCCCTTTCCTGTGAGAAGATTCTTAGAATTCTTCAAAGGGTTTACCCTGTGTTACAGGCTATCGCTGAGGAGCTAAACACCACATTGAAGTATATCTTCTTCAGCGGAAGGCTTTAAACCGGTTGAAACTCTGTTTTCTGAGGATTATTATTTTTGATCTGACCTGGACAGGGAAGGTATGAAAGGCAATTCAAAGTGAAAAAGGTCTTCTGGGCTCTGAATTTTCTTTCTTTCTGTGTAAATTAATGTGTGCACCTACAAACATGAAAGGGACCGACCAAGGTGACACACTTCTCTGCAGCATGGTGGGAGAGTGTGCAGTGTGAGGGGCCCTGCCCGGGGCCATGGGGCTGGGTGGGACTCAGAGGTCTCTGTGCTTTTAGCACAGGTATGTGTGCCAGGCTGGAGTCTTCTTGGACTCAAACATTGGATCACTGATGGAGTCAGAGTTTAGGGCCAGGAGCTGAAAGATTAGGGAAGAAGGTCTTGCCCTGTCACTGATGATCTAAGATCCTAAACACATCATTTAACTTCTCTGCCCAAGTTTCCTTAATTGTACAGAGGGCGTGGCATCCCGTCTCATGGGTTTTTTAAATTAACTAAAATCAATCAAAACTAATAAATTATTCTGAAATGCTCTGGTTAAAGTTTCAAGTAATAGGTAGATCTGACCACATGAACACTCTGCTTAAAAACCTATCGTGTTCTTGGAGTGGGACAATCCATGTTATTGAATAGATTCAGTGTAAACCCTGTCAAATTACCAGGGGCAGTTTTCACAGAACTGGAACAAAGAGTTTTAAGACTTGCATGGAAACAAAAAAGGCCTCGAATAGCCAAAGCAATCTTGAGAAAGGGGAACAGAGCTGGAAAAATCGCACTCCCTGACTTCAGACTATACCACAAAATAGTCAAACCAGTATATTACTGGCACAAAAGCAGACACATAGACCAATGGAAGAGGGTAGAGAGCCCAGAACTCAACTCCTGCACTTATCATCAATCTATGAGAAAGAAGGCCAGAATATACAGTGGAGGAAAAACTTTCTTCAATAGGTGGGGGCAGGGAAAATGGACAGCTACATGTAAAAGAATGATGTTAGAACATTCTCTAACATTATACACAAAAATAAGCTCAAAAATTATTAAAGACCTAATTGTAGGACTGTCTACTACAAATTCTTAGAGGGGAAACACAGGCAGAACACTCCTTGACATAAATAGAAACAATTATTTTTTTGGATTTGTTTCCCAGAGTAATGGAAACAAAGACAAAAATAAACAAATGGGACCTAAACTTTAAAAGTTTTTTCACAGCAAAGGAAACCATAAACAAAATGAAAAGACAGAGTACAGACTAGATATGAGAGAAAATATCTAGAAATGTGACCGACACTGGATTAAATTCCAAAATATACAAACAGTTCATACAGCTAAGTATCAAAAAAACAACCAACCTAATCAAAAAGTGGGCAGAAGACCAAAGACACACAGATTGCCAAAAGGCACATGAAAAGATGCTCAATATCACTAATTATTAGAGAAATACAAATCAAAACTACAATGAGATATCACCGCACGCCAGTCAGAATGGCCACCATCGAGAAGTCTACAAACAGCAAATGCTGGAGAAGGTGTGGAGAGAAGGGAACTCTCTCACAGTGTTGGTGGAAATGTAAACTGGGGCAGGCATTATGGAAAACAGAATGGCAGTTTCTCAAAAAACTAAAACATCCAGCTGCCATATAATCTAGCAATCCCATTCCTGAGCGTATATCTGGAAAATATGAAAACTCTAAATAGAAAAGACACATGAACCTCATGGTCATTGCACCACTCTTATATTAGTCAAGACATGGAACAGTGTAAATATCCATCAGCAGATGAATGGATAAAGAGGATGTGATGTATTTATCCATGTGCCAGTATATATTACTCAGCCATAAAAAGGATGAAATAATGCCATTTGCAGCTACATGGGTGGACCTACTTATCATACTAAGTGAGGTAAATCAGACAGAAACAAATATCACCTGCATGTGGAATCTAAAAAGTAATACAAATGAACTTATTCACAAAACAGAAAGAGACTCACAGACATGGAAAATAAACTGATGATTATCAAAGGGGAAAGAAGAGAAGGGATAAATTTGGGATTGACATGTACACACTACTATATGTGAAACAGATAAACAATAGGACCTACTGTGCAGCATAGGGAGCTGTATTCAATATCTTGTAATTCACTATGATGAACTACTGCACAACTGCACTCATCTCACAGGCTAGCAAAGTAATGCTCAAAATTCTCCAAGCCAGGCTTCAACAGTACGTGAACTGTGAACTTCCAGATGTTCAAGCTGGATTTAGAAAAGGCAGAGGAACCAGAGATCAAATTGCCAATACCTGTTGGATCATCAAAAAAGCGAGAGTTCCAAAAAAAAATCTACTTCTGCTTTATTGACTATGCCAAAGCCTTTGACTGTGTGGATCACAACGAACTGTGGAAAACTCTTAAAGAGATGACCTGCCTCCTGAGGAATCTGTATGCAGGTCAAGAAGCAACAGTTAGAACTGGACACGGAACAACAGACTGATCCCAAATTGAGAAAGGAGTATCCCAAGGCTACATATTGTCACTCTGCTTATTTACCTTATATGCAGAATACATCATGTGAAATACTGGGCTGTAAGAAGCACAAGCTGGAATCAAGACTTCTGGGAGAAATATCAATAACCTCAGATATGCAGATGACACCACCCTTATGGCAGAAAGTGAAGAAGAACTAAAGAACCTCTTGATGGAAGTGAAAGAGGAGAGTGAAAAAGTTGGCTTAAAACTCAACATTCAGAAAACTAAGATCATGGCATCTGGTCCCATCACTTCACAGCAAATAGATGGGGAAACAGTGACAGACTTTATTTTGAGGGGCTCCAAAATCACTGCAGATGGTGATTGCAGCCATGAAATTAAAAGACATTTGCTCCTTGGAAGAAAATCTATGACCAACCTAGACAGCTTATTAAAAAGCAGAGACATTACTTTGCCAACAAAGGTCCATCTAGTCAAAGCTATGGTTTTTCAGTAGTCATGTATGGATGTGAGAGTTGGACTATAAAGAAAGCTGAGTGCTGAAGAATTGATGCTTTTGAAGTGTGGTGTTGGAGAAGACTCTTGAGAATCCCTTGGACTGCAAGGAGATCCAACCAGTCTATCCTAAGGAAATCAGTCCTGAATATTCATTGGAAGGCCTGATGCTGAAGCTGAAACTCCAATACTTTGGCTACCTGATGCGAAGAACTGACTCATTTGAAAAAACCCTGATGCTGGGAAAGATTGAAGGTGGGAGGAGAAGGGGACGACAGAGGATGAGATGGTTGGATGGTATTACTGACTCTATGGACCTGAGTTTGAGTAAGCTCTGGGAGATTTTGATGGACAGGGAGGCCTGGTCCTACTGCAGTTCATGGGGTTGCAAAGAGTCGGACACGACTGAGTGACTGAACTGAACTGAGCTATAATGAAAAATGAACTAAAAATGAGTGTAGATAAACTGAATCACTTTGTTGTACACCTGAAACTTACATTGTAAATCAATTATACTTCAATTAAGAAAAAAATCTTTGGCTCACAGTAGAGTGCTACCTTTCAGCTTGGCGGCCAGTTCCCTCATCATCCAGCTACAAGGTCATGTCCCTCCACTCCCTATACAGTTTTCCCTTGGTATCCATGAGGGATTGGTCCCAGGAGCCCCATGGATACCAAAACCTGTGGATGCTCAAGTTCCTTATGAAAATGGTGTAGTATTTGCATATAAACCTAAGCATATTCCCCCGTATACATTAAATCATCTCTAGATTGCTTATCATACTTAATGCAATGTAAAAGCCATGTAAACAGTGGCCAGTGCAGTGCAAATTGAAGTTTTGCTTTTGGAAGTTTCTGGAATTTTTTTTTTCAATTATCTTCAATTTTAGTTGCTTGAATCCACGCATACAGAACCCGTGGATATAGAGGGCCAACCGTACACCCACTAAACACATCTTTCTAGAGATCTTAATCAAACATGCCTCTTTGTACTTCCATCCAGGCTGTTTCCTTCGCCTGTGATGCTCTAAATTTTCTTGCTTGCTGTGGAGTTTGACATGAACCGATGTCTACACATACCTCCCACCTCAGACACTGCAATTCTTCCTTTATAAGCTGAATGAACTTATACAAGTTACTTGGTTTATCTGAGCCTGGTCTCCTCATCTCCAAATTAGGACTAACAGTAATTCCCAGTGACATAGCTAGAAGTTAGCCCAGACATGAATGCCATGGAGACTCGGATAAGAGGATGTTAAGAGTAGTGGTGGAAAAGCTGGGTTTGTTCAAACGCGTTTAAAACATCAGTGTTCAGAACAAGAGACAACAGGGGAGACGGCCAAAAGATAGGGACTTTTAAAAAACGTGTTCCTTCTCCTGAGAGTAACACCTGGCCATGCTCCTGATGTCATCTCTGGACCAGCTGGTGGGAAGGCTAAGGAGAGTTCATGCAACTTCTAGTGCAAGTCTGGACACACAGAGCTCAAGAAACATTAGTTTTGATTATTTTGTTTCATCAATGCTCCCATGGTGCTTTATACATAATGTATTATGTCATTTATTTGGGAGGAGTTGCTGACCTGCTTTGCGCTTCAGTGTCCTCATCTGTAAGATGGGAATGAGAATAGCATTCATCTTTGGTCGTGAGAAGACAAGCTGAGATACTAGGTGAAAGCTCTCTGTACATTGAGCACCCAAAAGTTGTGGCTGTTATAGACATTTGTTGTTAGCAAGTCAAGCAACAGGGAAGAGTGGGCCTCAAAAGCATCAGGTATACTCAGGCAGGTTTGGGAGAACATAAATGTTAGGGCTCCCTCTAGCGAGGATCTGGAGAAGTGCAGCCAGTGCCCCACCAACCTGTGATAGGTGGGCATCCACAGGCGGCTGACTAGCAGCACAGCAGCAAGGAGCCTGTGAGCTGGGAGTCTTGCAGGCTTTGCTGACCCCCTGGGATGGATTAGGAGATTTATGGAGAGGCAGTAAGATTTCAAATGTAAAGGTTGTGAAAAACATTACACATCGTATGGGACAGGCCAGGGGTTGTGCAAGCTTTCTCTCTTGTAAAATTGCTTGAGGATGGGAGACTCTGGGAAAGATTCCTTTTCCAAAGAGCATCCCGAGTAAGAGTAAAGGTGTGGATCACTGCAGCCACTTATGGGCTTCCAGGTGGAACAGTGGTAAAGAATCTGCCTGCCAACACAGGAGACACGAGTTCAATCCCTAAGTTGGGAAGATTCTCTGGAGGAGGAAATGGCAACCCACTCCAGTGTTCTTGCCTGCAGAATCCCATGGACAGAGGAGCCTGGTGGGCTACAGTCCATGGGATCGCAGAGAGTCAGACACAACTGAGTGTACACACACACGCAGAAACCTTTTCAATGCCCCAGAGTTCGTCTGCATATCGAACACTGATCAGAAAGAAGAGATGCTGGGGATTGTGTTGACATCTATCTGACTTAAATCATACATGTCGATTAAGGGAATGGGCTGAGGCTTAAGGGGGAAAATGCATGGCTCAACAAAAGCCCTCTTGGTTTCTCAGGTCCCCTCTGTAGCTCACCACCTTTCAAACAGTCAGCCTTTGAATGTCCCTCTTTTTGAACCACTTCCCTCCAGAAGCAACTCTGGGAGGATGACTAACCCTGGGAGAAGGAAACTCAAGGGGACAAGTGGAAAAAGTCAGGCCAGGCCATCAGGCTGTGAGGTGCAGAGAGAATAAAGGGAAGATCTTCTTTCTCACAGGAAGCTGTGGCTCTAGGAGATATGGGAGGGGTGAGGCTGGACCAGCTCTTAGTGGCAATTGTCTCTATTGTCTGAAGGGAGAAGGAATCAGGAAGAATGTTCTCAGACCTGGGGAGGGATGCTCTAAGAAGGTAAACTCTGATCTCTTCCTCCAGAGAGTTCAGTAGGATATGACCTGATCCTCAAGGGTACACATTAAGAACCAGAGCAACCTTAACTCAGGGTTTGGGATATTCTAAAAACAGGGGCATGCACCATGAGAGAGAGATTCCAGGCTGGTCTTAGTTCAAGATGGGAAAGTACTGGGGTGTTGGACGTGGTGATATGGAGCCAAGAAGGGAGGTAGGAGGTCTGTTACTGCCGAAGCAATCGAAGATTAAGTAAGTAGTTTCTACTCTGGAAGCTGCTTACTCTCCAGGGAGGCAAGGACACACTGTAATAGAGTTTCACATGAGATGCAGGCTGGGTAAGTAGGGCAGAAAATGCAAACTTGGCTGCCTTATGATGCTGTTGTGATGTGTGTACTTTGCTCATTGGAGCTTCACAAACCCATATTAGGGAAAGCCACTGCAAGGCAAAGGGCTAAGACTTACCATCAGGCAGCAACTTCAATGCCCAGCAAAGTGTAAAAAGCATGCAGCAGTCCCCCTTTATCCTTGAGGATACATTGTAAGACCCGCAGTGGATGCTTGAAACCATGAATAACACCAGACCCTATATATACATGTGTATATATGTGTGTGTGTATATATATATATACACTATTTTTCCTGTACACACATGCCTATGATAAAGTTTAATTTATAAATTAGGCACAGTGAGAGATTAATGATAATAAAATACAATAATTAAAGTGATATACTATAATAAAAGTTACATGAATGTGGTCTCTCTCAAAATACCTTACTGTACAAGGTAATGCCTTTCTTACCTTAATGAAGCACTTAATATACACTGTGGCTATAACTTGTAGTTGAGGTACAACACTAGAAAAACTAGCAAGAATTTCTTTATCCTTCTTCACAACTTTATGGATAGAAGACTCATTCTTACTGGAGAGCAGCCTCAGCATATATTTTCCCCCCCTTTCCTTATTAAGTTGAGGACTTTTAGTTTTCTCTTAAAGGGAGCCCTTGATAAGTTCTCTTTGGCTTATCTGAATTGCCAGCAACATTCCTCTTGCATTTGGGGGCTGGTATCAAGCAAAATAAGGGTGACTTGAACACAAGCCCTACCAGGACAGTCAGATGACCCAGGAAGCTACCATGTGACTCATGGACAGGATGTACTGACATTCCCAGGACCGAAGGGGACAGACTGACATTCCCAGGAGGACCCACGGACACTCCCAGGAGGTCTGAGGAGGGCAGCACAGGATTTCCTCACGCTGCTCAGAATGGCACACAATTGAAAACTTCTGAGTTATTTCTGAAACTTTGCATGTAATATTTCTGGACTGTGGTTGACCACGTGGAGCGAAACTGCAGGAAGTTAGACCACGGATAATGGAGGACTATGGTGTTTTACTCATATGTACGTACATGTGAAACCATCGTGGGAAAATTATGCCTGAGAAAGTAGCAAACATCAAGTGGATGTGTTCAAAAATCAAGATCAGACTGGTAACTGCTGACCTAAGAGCTTTGTCCTCTCTGGAGCTTGAATGTGAATGCAGGCATTGTTCCTGCTCCAGACACCCTTGTCACTGAACATCAGAGCTTCAGAGGATTTATACTGCCTGCCTAGGGTGTGCTCCTTACAGCTCTTCACAGAGATCCAAATCATACCTTCTGGAACTTTCTATTCTTTTTGTGCCACCAAGTCTTATGCCTTGCATTAACCTAAGGCAATTAGCTTTATCAGGAAGAAAAGAAAGACTGGACTTGACTTTTCTCTTTCCAAATGGTGAAACTGCCAGATCAGACGCTCTGTTTCTATCTCCCTTTGGGCAGTTGCTTAGTGCTGTTGTGGAACTTTCTAACCATCTCAATTTTGAAGGTGAGCAGAAGCAAATAACCCCCCTCTCCTTAAGCGGGTATAGGGATAAGGCCCAAGAACTTCCCCAGAAACACTTGTATTTCTGATGACTGATTTGCACTGGAGCTTTGATTATTTTACAGCAATTAAATAGTAAAGGGGCCTTTCTAATGGTTAACTTGGATGCTCTGAATAGAAGACTACTGAAGACTCAATTCAGTTGAAAACTTGGTTAGACTCATAATTCACTGAGATTACTGGCTGAAGTGAAGAGCCAAAGTGTTGGTTGACCAGTTGTGTTCAAGCCTTTGTGACCCCATGGACTGTAGCCTGCCAGGCTCCTCTGTCCATGGGATTTCCCAGGCAAGAATACTGGAGTGGGTTGCCACTTCCTTCTCCAGGGGATCTTCCTGACCCAGGAATCGAACCCAGGTTCGATCCTGCATTGCAGGCAAATTCTTTACTATCTAAGCTACCAAGGAAGCCTGAGATTACTGGCTGGATGAATAGATTTAGATGTTCACCAAGATCCAAGACAATTCAGATTCCTTATTTTAGATATGAATTTTGATAATTTTCCAAACTTCAAATATGGCTTTTTCCCCCAATTTTATTTTTTTAAACTAGAAGCTGGCAATTAACTATCTAGATAGTATTTTCATTTTCAGATACGGATTCTGATGAACAGGAAAAATAAAGAAAATTGAGATGCCACATCATAACTTTGCAAACTACCTTTCATCAGTGGAAAACTGTTAAGAAATCCAGTGATCTAATCCAAATAACCTCGCAGTCATCTCTTGGGCTCTCCTGACTCTTGGTTCTATTGACTACCTTTCAGTTAGACTTGCCTTGCCTCAGCTTTGTTACTTTCTGTAGGACTGTATCATTTAGGGGCTTCCCAGGCGGTGCTAGTGGTAAAGAATCTGACTGCCAATACAGGAGATGCAAGAGCTGCAGGTTTAGGGAAGATCCCCTGGAGAAGGAAAATGGAAACCCACTCTAGTATTCTTGCCTGGAAAATTCCATGGACAGAGGAGCCTGGCAAGCTATAGTCCATGGGGCTGCAAAGAGTCAGACACGACTGAGCAGCATATCATTTAGGAAGCCCGTGAGAGGGTAATTCCAAGCAGTGTTTGTGCCCAATTAAACTGTCCTCCCTAAGAGTGTCCTTCTCACACTTGGGGCACTCTCTTGAGTTTCTTGACTTGAGGATTTTCTGAAAATGCTGTGTCTTTGTTTCCAGAGGTCTTCACGGAAGCTCTCTGGAAGTAAGACCCTTCCAAAGGGTAGGAGAAGGGGTGATAGGGGATGAGATAGTTGGATGGCATCACTGACTCAATGGACATGGATTTGAGCAAACTCTGAGAGATAAGTCTGGCGTGCTACAGTCCATGGGGCTGCAAAGGGTTGGACACGACTTGGTGACTGAACGACACAGCAAAGGGTTTGCATCCCAGGCCTGGAGGGTCCTAGTTATCTCACACTTCGGTGCTCTTCTTCCCTGGGGTGGGGACAGGGGTGGGAATGACCTAACACAGCCTATGTTTGATCTGGAGCAGCCATTCCTCAGGGCATCCAGCCGCCTGGTCCTGCCTCTTCGCCAGAGTCCTGGTCCACTCAAGGGTTTCCTGAAGAGTCCCATGACCCTGCTTTCTTCCTCAAGTCCGACTCCATGGAGATGCCCAGACCACCCCACACATCTGTCTGAATGTGACTTTCAACATTTCTTCACCAACTATCTGTTGGCTGCCAGCTGTGTTCCCGGCACCTTCGGAGGCCCTGGGAACACGGCAGTGGGCAGGACGGATGAGAGCCCTGCTTCCAGAAGGCTCACACTGTTGCCAGGTGATGCACAAAAAGCAAACCAGGCCAGATCATGCCGGACAGTGAGAACAAGAAAATGAGAGAGGATGGTAGGAGAGGAAAGCCTTGGGAGGGTGGGGTGGTGGGGATGCTTCAGAGAGGGTGTCAGGGAAGGCCTCTCTGAGAGAAGACGGTATAACTGAGGCTTGAACCCTAAGAGTGACCCAGCCACGCAGACAACCACAGGAGGAATGTTCCAGACAGAGGGAAGATCAGGAAAGGCAATGAGGTAGGAGCAGCCTTGGGATGTGGGAGGAAGAGTGGGAAAGCTGTGGGGTGGAGCAGGGGCTCAGGCTCCCGGCTTGTCTAAAGGGCACACACGGGACTCAACCCAGTCTCAGGACATGAATGGCGCTTCCCTAGTGTCTCGGTGGTAAAGAATCTGCCTGCCAAGCAGGAGATCCGAGTTCAGTGCCTGGGTCGGGAAGATCCTCTGGAGAAGGAAATGGTAACTCGCTCCAGTATTCTTGCCTGGGAAATCCCATGGACAGAGGAGCCTGGTGGGCTACAGTCCATGGGGTCGCAGAGTCGGACACAGCTCAGTGACCGGGCATGGACGTGACCATGCAGGACATGAACAGAAGCCAGTGTTCAACGTCCCGAGGTGGGGACGTGCCAGCTGAGAAGTTTGCCAAATGTTCTACGGCAGAAACCCTGTCTTCCCAGAACACGTGAGCCTCTCCCAGGGATGGTGCTACCTACCATCTGCCCCACCTGCCTTTTCGTGGCGCCCTGTGTGTGCTCTGGTAGGTCTGACTCTTTGTGACCCCATGGACTATAGCCCTTCTGGCTCCTCTGTCCGTGGGATTTCACAGGCAAGAATATCGGAGTGGGCTGCCATTTCTTTCTTCAGGGAATCTTCCTGATCCGGGGACCAAACCTGTGTCTCTTGGGTTTCCTACACCACAGATGGATTCTTTACCGCTGTGCCAGTTGGGAAGCCAATGGGAGACCAGCAGTTGAGTTCTGTCGCACTTGGTTCTTGAAGTTCAGCGTGCATGTGATGAGACCCGCTGATTATTCTGGTCATCGTCATGGCTCCCTCTGAGGAAAGATTTCCTTGACCGTGGAGCTGGAGGTCAGTGTCCTTCAACAGAAACCCAGGGCATACATACCCTGTAAGAGCTGCTATAGTAATTCAGGGCTGGGGTGATGTGGGGACTCTTTAGAGCAAGACTCTCCTTCCAAGCCACAGAGCTAGGGATTGCTGACAAGTGTCCTCCCTGCTCTCAACTGCTTTTGTATCACTCAGGGCAAGTGTCAGGGACTTGAAGAGCCCTGAAGCAGGGCACAGAAAAGATAAAGTGAGGAATGTTACATTTTGAAAGCATCACCCCCTAAAGACCTCCCCTGCTAGCAAGTTTTAAGTGGTAGGGGCAGAAGCAACTGCCACTGGCATTTTGGGTTTTGTGGCGTGAGTAGTAAAGGAAAGAAAAGAAAGAAAAGAAAGTGAAGTTGCTCAGTCGTGTCTGACTCTTTGCAACCCCATGGATTGTGGCCTACCAGGCTCCTCCGTCCATGGGATTTTCCAAGCAAGACTACTGGAGTGGGTTGCCGTTTCCTTCTCCAGGAGATCTTCCTGACCCAGGGATGGAACTCTGGTCTCCCACATTGTAGGCAGTCGCTTTTACTGTTTGAGCCACCAGGGAAGTCATGTGAGTAGTAAAGAATCTTTTAAATGAGGGGTACTGAGCAACCCTTCCCAGTAGCTGGTTCCGCCACGGAAGCTTGCGTGCCCAGAATGTGGTGCCGTGAGGTGGACTCTGCGTGCAGGGTGCTAGTTGTCAGGGCTGGCTCCCAGATATGGACGCTAGAGCAGAGGAAGGCAGAATGCCTCATTAACTCCCTTCCTCCTCAAGTCTGGCCCGAAGCAGACAGATGCTGTTGGCCAAATGCCAGCCTGGACTAGTCAGACCTGGCTGACGACACCTTCTCTGATTTATCACCTTCACCTTTCACACTGTGACTGTGGAAGCCCTGCACCCAGCTTGATGCACAGCTGCTTGGGTGTGCCCCTGGTGGGCAGTCAGCCCGAGGAGGCCTCGGCATGAAGGGAAGACGGTGGCAGGACCAGCTGCTCAGGAGGCTGCTCCACCTGGGGTTCTGCTGGGGCCTGTGGCTGAGAACTAACCACTGTGCTGACTCATCATGATTGTGGTTGAGAAAAACCCAGCAAGATGGTGGCTTCCATGAGCTCAGGAGCTATAAAATATAGGCCAGGGAGCCTCAGTCAGATGGGGCTTCAGCAGTGAGAAACCAAGGTTTTTTTCTGCCCTCTTCCCATCTTTTTTATGGTATGGAGCCACAAGGGACCTAGAAGATCCTGGGCATTTCCCCCTCCAGCCCTGTGGGGACTGCAAACCAGGTCAGGAAATGGGCAAAAGGGCAGAAGCACGGATGTGTGTTCAGGCCTCTGGGGCCTCATTAGTCTCTCTGCTGTGGTTGAGGCCAGATCTGGCAGGTTCCCCGTCTCAGTCCTCTGGTGAGCTTCACTCTTCAGCTTCCCAGAGAACTGGCATGACCCTCTCCAGAGATCTCCAGCGAATGCTGGACCAGGCGGCAGCCTGCGTGGTCAGGGGTGAGGGCTGGGGAGCTCAGGAGGTGAATGGGGTCGGGGTACAGTTCGTATTATATTTCAGCAGACGATGCTCCCTGAGGTGTTCCAAAGGAGTCATAAGACAGAGGTCCCCTGTGCTGCCCGCCCACCCCATCCCCAGCTTCCTCCCCAGCCCAACACCCCTGAT